>KK119471.1:0-58507 GCA_000611955.2 Stegodyphus mimosarum
TAATGCAGTTTTTAAAAGTCCGAAATCACAAAAATCCATAGGTGACACATCGGGAGATTTAGTGGGGATATCAGTGAAGGGTATATCCTTGATACCAGTTTTTTGTTCCACTTCTTTTAGGAAATTTACAGTGGAGTTTGATGTGTGACTGCTAGCTTTGCCCTGATGGAGTCTCAGAGATTGATGGCACTGTGGGTAAAGCGATGGTATTTCATTCAGGAAAATGGGCGATAAAATATGTTCCTGATAGTATTTGGAGTTAATCTTGACATTTTTTTGCGCTGTCTTTATTTTTAACTTGCCATTATCAGAAAAACCAGCAACCATCATGAATCCCTTAGAAAAACTTTCTTTCGATTCTTTGAACCATGTACTTAAATTTTTTTCTCCCATTTTATGATAATGAATGGCTCTTTTTTTGTTACAATCATTTAAATACACCCATGCTTCATCTATTGTGACAACTGTTTTCCATTTTTCTTTGGATAAGTGTTTCTCATATAGAATTCTGCAGCGTGTCCCGCGTCGAGCGATATGCTTCGGAAGAAGACGATGCACATTGCGTTTTTTCGCTTTCTTAAGATTTAAATCAGCGTTTATCCTTTGTTTACAGCGGACACCGAGCATTTTAATGATTTTGAAACTGTCCTTTGACTAGGGAAATTTTCTTTTAACATTAAACAACGTACCTTTGCAATAGTCGAAGATGTCTTTTTTCCTCGGATACTTGTTTGGAATTTTTGTCCCACTCGAGGCTCCAATTTGACGTTTTTTTTCCTTTCTTGTTGATGATATGACCTATCGACGCTTTAGATATCACAAAAGCATCACTCTCCATCGTTTTTGGATAACGGAGTATGCATATTTCTCTTCGGAAAGAGCGTAAATGTAGCCCTCGAACCACTGCTTTGTTAAATTCGCCATTTTGAATAAAAACCAAACTTTCAAGCCACAGACGGTAATTTTGACTTTTAAAGACATAGTACAATTGCAATTACTTCTTTTGCAGCAAACGATTTTTTATTACCGCTTACCAAAATCGTCTAAAAAATGTGCGAACAGCCTCTGTATATAAAAGTGAAAAGTAAATAATGAAAAACAGATAATTTCAAACTTATCAAGTAATAAAGCACAAAAAATGCATGAAAATTAATTATATTTTGAACATTAAATGTACATATACATAAAGAATTATATATAAAGAATTATATATAAAGAAAATTCAAAATAATATATGATATATTAACAAATTATTTATATGTACCGACATAGGATTAGTTTATTTAGATTAAGGGAAAGCACTCGACGAAGAGATGCCTTTATACAGAACTTTATAATGGAACTAACTCGTATTAACTTCACACATGGCAAAAACCATGAAAGGGGCCTACGCAGGTAGACCGTTCATCGATAATTAAATCCAGATTGAATTACTCGTATTCAGCGATTGATCGGCCTGTACCCAACTCGGCCTTTCCCAAGAAAACATTAAGGAAATTCTTCCCTTGCACATATAATTATAGGTTTTGTTTTATTTATAAACTCTTTTTTAAAAATTTGGCACACAAAATATATGTCGTATTATTTTAAATTTAAGCAACTGTCGAAATGAAACTGCAACAGAAATTTAAAAATTCGAGAAATAACAAATATCCGCCAGCGAAGTTAGGCATAAAAGATTTTAATACCCAGAAATTTGAAAAAAAAATTAAAAAGTGGGAATGGTTGTATAATAGATATTAAAAAATAAGAAGCATTTTTATTTTTTCAAGTGGGTACTTATGTAAATATAATAAACACCTAATTCGATAAATTAAAAATATCCGCCTACGAATTTAGACCTAAGAGATTTTAATATCAAGAAATTGGAAAAATAATATAAAAGTGGAAATTTGATATTTATGTAAATATAATAAATAATTTATTGAGAGTTATATTATATGTAATTTATTGAGAAATAAGATGTTAAAATTATTGGCTTTGAATTTAAGCGGCACTCTAATTTTACGCCTTACAGATCTGAAAATGCATTCGGCTTAAATTTGAAAGGCTTTGGCAATTTATCTAAGTCATTTTGAATATTTTATTTACTAATTTATTTATTTGTCAGAATCTTACATGTTTTGGTTTTCATTATGCAATGAAGTGTTTTCTTCATTGATAGCACTAGTGTATATGGATGGAATTGGACTTAAAATGTTTTCGATTTGGTATCGTGTGCCGTTTCTTGCAATTCAGCAAGTCAATAATAGTACCTGTTAGATGCATTCAGTTATTCTAAGTTTCCCTTCGTAATTGTAGGTGTGTTGGATTTATTAAATCCGTAATTTTCGCCATTTCAATTTTGAAGGTTCTGAAACGGTAAGATGTTAACATTTAAAAAAGTAGAATCTATTCTGTAAAGATTACGTGAGCTAATGCAAAAAATTGAGGTTTTACTGAAAGTAAGAAAAAGTCTTTGAAACAGCCAAAGGACAACGCTTCATATGATAGCATAAGCAATAATTAGCATAAACAATTGATTTTTAGCAAAGACTGTGTTCTTTATAACAATTGTTCAACATATCGGCCGTCATTCATCAACAATAACTGTAGTCAAAGGACAATGTTGTGAACAGCACTGTACAGCATAACTGTTGGTATGGTGAGAAATTGCCGTCCGATGTTGTCTTTTAGCATTCCTAACCAGATCCGACGATCACGGTAGACTTGCGATTTCAGGTAATCACACGAACCGAGATTTGGTGACCTGAGAGGTGAAGTATGACGGAAGTGGCGGCTCAGCACGCGATCCTCCCCAAACGATATGTGCAACATATCTTTCCCAGGTGTAGTAATTTGAAGTGGAACGCCATCCTGTATAAAAGTCACACTTTCCAACAGGTACTTATCAGCCAGAGTAGGGATGATGCGATTCTGTAACATATCAGCGTATCTAGCGACGGTCACACTCATAGTTTAAATAACAGAACCAAGCATTTCCTCGAAGAAAAAGGTCCATGATAAAAGGGTTGACATGATGGTAAATGGATAGAAAAGTGACAAAGTCATGAATGGACTGTTCCCTCTCTCACTGCAGCTCCAGTCATACACGATTCTCATGCGGGGTCACTGACACATTGCTGCGCAGCGCCATATGTGGGCCTTCTTTGGCATTTTTCCTCCTTTCAATCAATCCCCGTGTCATTTTAAGCATGTGCGTCAATTTTTACCTTGTAGAGACATCAGGTATTTTTCGAAAGAAGGAGAAAATGAAAAATGAGCAATGCCTTTGCCGGGACTCGAACCATGGACCTCCCGAATACGCGTCGAGTGTGCTGACCACTAAACCACCAAGTCATGCTAAGAAGGCGGGAGAAATACCTTGTAAGTTTAATATACAGAGGCCGTTCGCACATTTTTAGACGATGTATATTGTATTCACAAAACTAAATTACATAAAATTCTTGTGTTTTAGATGTTCTATTTGACATCCGTTATTCTGAACTGTCTTTCGAAACCGCAATTTCCAGGATAATAATGCCTTTTGAAGTGTCAGAAGAGGTATTCTATCCCATTCCTCCCAGACAGCTGTCCAGAGTCCCGTTAGGGTTTTGGGACAACGTTTGATAATGCAGTTTTTAAAAGTCCGAAAGTACAAAAATCCGTAGGTAACACATCGGGAGATTTAGTAGGGATATCGGTGAAGGGTATGGCCTCGATACCAGTTTTTTGTTCCATTTAGTTTAGGAAATTTACAGTGGATATTGATGCGTGACTGCTAGCTTTGTCCCGATGGAGTCTCACAGATGGATGGCACTGTGGGTAAAGCGATGGTATTTCATTCAGAAAAAATTGGCGATGGAATATGTTCCTGATAGTATTTGGAGTTAATCTTGACATTTTTTTGCACTCTCTTTATTTTTAACTTGCCATTATAAGAAAAACCAGCAACGATCATGAATCCATTAGAATTTTCTTTCGATTCTTTGAACACGAACCAGGTACTTAAATTTTTCCCCCTTTTATGATAATAAATGGCTCTTTTTTTGTTACAATCATTTAAATGCACCCACGCTTCATATATTGTGACAATTGTTTTCCATTTTTCTTTGGATAAGTGTTTCTCATATAGAATTCTGCAGCGTATCCCGCGTCGAGCGATATGCTTCGGAAGAAGACGATGCACATTGCGTTTTTTCGCTTTCTTAAGATTTCAATCAACGTTTATCATTTTGTTTACAGTGGACACCGAGCATTTTAATGATTTTGCAACTGTCCTTTGACTAGGGAGATTTTCTTTTAACATTAAACAACGTACCTTTGCAATAGTCGAAGATGTACGTTTTTTCCTTGGATACTTGTTTGGAATTTTTGTCCCACTAGAGGCTCCAATTTGACTTTTTTTTCGTCAATGTCGTCAATTTTTTCAATGTCGGCGGATCTGATTATCAAGCAGAATACTACCTTCGCAGAGTGTTGTGTAGCGAAATAAAGCTAATTTATTAATTAACTCATTTATATTCCAAATTATGCTATGCAACGTGTATTTTATTTAATCTCTGTGTTTCCTTTAATTAGAGTTTTGTGCTTAAAGTAGTAAGTTTGTTACTTTCGTTTTCGGAACTGGCTTGGCAGTAGACAATGGAAATGGGTGTGATTTTCATGTTATAATGATTCTGGATTTTAAAATACTTAATTTGAGTTTGCATATTTATAACTTATACTAGAAGAAACAGAAAAAAATTGCACTTTATTTTAAAAATACTTTTAAGTTGATAGATTAATTACTGGTTATCATAAATTAAGGAAAAATGATAAAAATAGCTATAACTCCCCCAAAATAAGCCAAATCGTGTAAAATTTGAACATGTTGCCAAGCAAGAGTAGCTGAGTAAAACTGCAATAAGCAAATTAGTGGCACTGCACTCTGAATACGTCATCTGCGAGGAGCATAAAAGTCCATGTTTGAGAGCAAGCCCACATATTTCACTGTGATAGTCACATCAAAAATCTGAGATAGCCAGTTCGTAACAATGACCTCCAGGCATCATTTGCCTGCAGAACTACGATGGAGAGAAGACTAGAAGCAGGACAAAGTCAAACAGAAGTGGCCAAATGGCTAAATTTGAGTCCTTCTGTGGTTCATAGACTTTGGAGACAATCTTAAAACACATATTCGGCATCTAGGTGTCTACGCACAGTTGACGTTACACCCCTGGTGTCAACGTCAACTGTGCGTAGAAGGCTTCACGAAGGTGGTGTGTATACGAGAAGACCAGCCATTTGCGTGCCACTCACGTCATGCCATAGGAGGGACCGCTTGCAGTGGACTCGACAACATGTCTTCTGGACGACTGATCAATGAAGGGTTGTTCTCTTTACGGATGAGTCCAGGTTTATTCTACAAAGCAATAGTAGGCGTTATTTGATATGGAGAGAACCTGGAACCCGTTATCATCCGTCAAACATCCGTGAAAGAGATGCATACGGAAGAGGCAGTGTCTGTGTTTGGGGTGGCATCTTTTCGGGTGGATGCACAGCCCTCCATGTCTTTCCAAGGGGAACCGTGAATGCTCAGGTTTAGAGAGATGACATCCTTGAAACACCATCCAGGCATATACGCCCATATGCCTGGACAATAGGTGATGCTTTCCTGTTACAGGACGACAAAGCAAACCACCCAGGGCTCGCATCGTAGATGATTATCTTCAACGGGAAACAATTATGCGAGTGGAGTGGCCAGCTCGATCCGCGGACTTGAATCCTATCGAGCACGTTTGGGATGCTTTAGGAAGACATCTAGCTGCTCTCAGTCTGCCCCCTCAAACCCTTGCCGCGCTTGCAACTGCTTTGCAAGAGCAATGGCTCCCTCTTCCTATGGAACTGATAGATCGCATAATTGAAAGCCTTACACATTGCTGTATGTGCTGTATTGCTTCTAGAGGCTATCATATTCCATATTGAAGCTCCTGTTCTCTAGAACTTAACACCCCGTCGAACTATCTGTTTTCAGTGGTTTTCTCTAATCGGTCCTAATTAGGTTTATAACTCTATTGTTAACTATTTCACTAAAGAAAGATTAACAAAAATTTCATTTGAAATGTTTGAAAGCATTTTCACAAGATTTTCATGACAAAATTAAACATCTCTGAGAAAAAATCTTAACTATCATATACTTTTACAAAACAATATAAATAAAGAGAAGTATCGTAAAGCATTTTAAAAGGCTATCAGAGTAACGTGCACTAAACGTAAACAAATTTCAACATCATCTTAAACTGTAAATATTCATAGTCATTAAGTAAAACCGTGTAATTTAAAATGTTTTGCAGACATGTTTCAGATTTCTAAATGATATAAATTGCAGATGGCTCGTGTAATACCGAAGAATTCTCGGAAATCGTGCGGGTTGTGTATAGTAAAATCACAGACACAAATTTAAAAATATTATAAAAGGAATTGTAGATGATGTATTTTTCGGAGAATACAATACTTTTGTAAAACTGAAAAACTTTTTCTCTAAATTATTTTGCTAGTTCGAAGCTCAAAGTATTATCTTTTATCCATAACGCATAATGAAAGTTAAAATGTAGAGAAAAAAAATTAGAATGAACAGAATGAATTAGAGAAAATTAACGTTGAAAAGAGTAAAATAGAAGCGTCCGGGGAAACACTCGCAAAACACCTCGGGCCTCTTGCTCAAGCTACAGCTTCTGTAAGCATACTGGTAGAGAAATATCAATTCAGAAAGGACGCCATTATTCCTGAAATTTATTTATTTCATCTACCCATTGTGGCGCAGTAAATAAACATGAACAAGGAATGCTTTTCGGATACAATTTTGCGAGAGGTATAGGATTAAATGATGAGTAAGGTAGTAATTTTATAGCACAAACTCAAAATTCGAGGCACAAGCGAGTGACAAAGAGAGAAGATTCACAAGAACTTCTTATAGAAAGACTTACTTCTAATAGAAAGAGAGATTTTCGATAGTTCTTGGAAAGATTTGAATCTCATATCAACAATAAAAAATGTGGTTAATGTATTTGCCGATTAAGTAAAAAATCATTTCAGCTACCATTTTTGCGACCGAATTTTTTCCATTCATAAATCGACCAGAAAATTTTGTAAAATTTTATATATCTTAATTAGTTACGTTATTAATTTGCTTTTACATTCATGTCGTCTTTCGTCTGCTTCGACCACAATGCAAATTTAGTTAATGTTATTTAAATACAGAGTTTTTGTCATCAGGTGAGACCTTTTTGATTCCTATCGCTCGCCGTCTCGCTATCAACAACTCTATTACTTCTGCTTTAGCTTTGCTAGCCGCAGTTCTTCGCGAGAGTTTTAGGGACTGAATCAGACCTTGTTGGCACGCTCAAATTTAGTATTTGAGTTTTGCTTTATTCTGTTTTCCAGCAAGCTGCGGAAGTGTTTTCTGTAAATACACGAATTGTGAACCAGCCAGACTGGCAATTCAGTGACAAAGGTTGTTCTATACGTTCTTCTAAGTTGGAGTAAATTTACTAAACGTTTAAGACAAGCGTATAATTCTCTTTACAGGTACACCAATTAAGAGTAAAAATTCGTACATCTTTCCCGTAGAAACTTTGATATTTTTATGTCTAATATATGTTTATATCAGTTTGACTAACAGTTAAGATTTTATTTTATACCCTTTCTTTATTATTATTCTTAAACTGGGTTACTAAGTGTGCTTTAATTTAGAAAAGGTTGTCCTACCAAAGTGTTGCTTGAGTAGGAATACTAGTATTGTAATCAGATAGACGGTTACATTCAAGCCGACTGCGACCGACCAGTTTGTGTGTTTGATGAAAACATTTTAAGACAGTACTCTCAGCACAAGGAGGTTTAAATCATTTTCAAAATGCGACCCAAAAAATAGAGAAACCGAGATAATTAAAATGATATAAAAATTATGTAACTACTAACAACAAACGGGCTCGCGTATGTACAGATATTAGCTTTCTTTGTAATAAGTTGCAAGTGTCCATCTCTATGTTACCTGTTGTTTAGGAAACGAATGGAGAGATAGAAGAAGTGTATCCACAACCAAAAAATTATTAATGTTGACAAGACAATGATATTCCTGAAGGCAGAATAAAAAATTAATACGAGCAAAGCCATTTACGTTAAGTGATTCTCATAAAATTTCCTTTTTTGGCTTCCGAAATAGACCATTAGTGTTGAGGTAACATTGGCAACAGAATAACAACACCCTCACAGCATTTTACGGAAACAGATCCAAAAAAAAAAAAAAAAAAAAAAAAAAAAAAAAAAAAAAGGACTAGGACCCTTAGGATTAACCTCGCATTGTTCAAATAGCTACATAGGGGGAATACTAATTAAGAATTCATTTTAAGCCATTAACAATCTATATAATGGTTTCATCTTTAATGTATATAATTTTTTTTTATATGCATATGCGCTAAGATTGGCCAATCAAGGCTCACGTGTTATTTACTTGTTTAATAATACTTGCTCAAATGCATGAATTATTAAATGAAAAATTATCGTGAATTCTTTTAAAAATGTGTTTAATTTTTTAATTGGAACATTGATTCATTTTCAACTTTGTGTGCGTGTGTGCGTGTGCGTGTGTGTGTGCGCGTGTGCATTTAAAATATTTTTTTAGCAGCTGAAATTAATACTGGTCAAGTATTCATGTTTACCTTTTTATACACTTAATCCTTCACTCCTTGTTTTGATAATTTTTTTTATTTATATGTATGCTGCGATTAACAGAGTATACATATAAATCAAATAACAGATTCAGATATATTTTTTCTCAAATCATTAAGTAAGTAATTAATGTGAATTATTTTGGTATTATATCCTTTGATGTCCTTTACAAATAACTACAAATTACGGAAGCTAATTTATTTTTCGTTCCTGTACTGCTCTTTAATTATTTGATCCTTTTTATAATTTTCTTGATATGTACGATAACAAGGTCATTTTAATTTTTCTTAAATGACTAAATAAATAATTAACGCGAGTTCTTTTAAAACGTTATTTGATTTTTAAAATCCTTTTCCAAACAGCTAAAATTCGGAATATTGATCCTTTTCAGCCAAACATTTTCTGTTTAATCGTTGAAATCTTGTTTTAGTTTTCTAAATATACATGTATGAAGTGATCAGGATGTTCCTTTATTTTTGTTCAAATGATTTATTTATTAAATTATATTGTTCTCTTTAATCGTTCAATTTCTGTTTTTTATAATTCTGTGACAAGTGCGCATGCTGTGATAAGTGCACTGGTCTGCAAAAATTAAGGACGAAGTCGAAAAATTAGCATATCAGCTGAACGAACAGGCAGAGCGGACAGAAAGACCAATCAGGAGATTAAGTAAGGTGATGTACGGAAGCACATGCGCAGATATGAAGATAGACGTAATGGGGGAGTGTCTGAGTAGTATAAAGCATGTTGTCGGTGTAAGATCAGTATTTCTGGCAAAGAGATTGCACGCCGTATAGCAGTTAAAATCACACCGAGTTGCTGCCTCGGCGAGAAATGGCGAATAATCAATCTGTTAGACGACATCTGGATGCTTTTACCCGAGGTCGAATCATTGGGAAGTTGGAGGAAGGCCGCAGTGTGACAATTGCGGCTGCAGAGTTCGGAACTTTGGACACAATTTCAAACTACAGGAACAGCTATCCGGGGGTTTAGTAGTGGTCGTCCACGTGGAACCACACCCGCAGATGACCGGTATATTGCCTAACAGGCCAGAAGAAACAGGCGGCAGACAGCGGGAGAAATCGCTAGACACACGACACAGGCGACTGGACGACCGATATCGCGTTTTACCGTGGCCAGAAGACTGCACGGTGGTGGTCTGTTTGCACAACGCCCTGTACGGTGTGTACCTCTAACGCCTGCCCATCGGAGAAGGCGTTCTCTGTGGTGCCGGGAACACCGGAATTGGAGAGACAATGAATGGGGACGAGTACTCTTTACAGATGAGAGCAGATTCAGTCTGAGTAGCGATTCTCATCGCATACTCATCTGGAGAGAGCGGGGAAGCCGCAATCATCCCTCGAACATCATTGAAAGGGACAGGTATGGAGGTGGCGGTGTTCTCGTTTGGGGAGGCATCATGCTTGGTAGTCGTACAGACCTTCACATCTTCGACGCAGGTTCAGTCAACGGGACCCGTTATTGTAACGAGATTCTTCTTCCATATGTGCGTCTTTTTAGAGGCGCTATGGGTCCGCAGTTCCTTTTCATGGACGGCAATGCACCATGTCATCGCACAGTAGCTGCCGACCAGCTCTTAGAGAGTGAGGATATTGAACGTATGGATTGGCCGGCACGATCTCCGGATCTCAATCCCATCGAGCATGTATGGGATTTTCTAGGCAGACGCTTGGCAGCTCGTACCTTACCACCAGTAACGATTCCGGAGCTTCGATTGGCGCTGCAAGACGAATGGGCAGCAATGCCTCAACAACTCATTGACACCCTCATTCTCAGCATGGGCAGACGCTGTGAAACCTGCCTAGCAGTGAGGGGAGATCATATCCCCTATTAAAGACCGGATGTTTCTTCCTGGTCACCCATCACAGGGATGTTTCGGCCTTCAGTCGCATTGCGCTCCATGCTACTTTTTCAATAAAGCTTCTTTTTATCCCTCTGATTTCTCTTTTAGTAAGTGTATTACGTATTTGGGGATCTTACGGTATTAAATGTGTTGATTTGGAAAGCTTTTGTACAAAGTTATATTGAAAAAACCGTCTCGTCCTTAATTTTTGCACACCAGTGTAAATAAATCTCTTTGTTTTGTGGAAGTGCTTGAATAACGCGAAGTTTTTAAAAATCTTTTCCAAACATCCAAAATTTGAACTACT
Source organism: Stegodyphus mimosarum (assembly GCA_000611955.2). Classification (NCBI taxonomy): domain Eukaryota; kingdom Metazoa; phylum Arthropoda; class Arachnida; order Araneae; family Eresidae; genus Stegodyphus; species Stegodyphus mimosarum. The sequence goes on from KK119471.1 coordinate 10,860, forward strand.
AATCAAGATTTCATTTCACTCATTATTCTTCTACTAAAATCTAATCTTTTATTTTGTAATTCTGTTGATATGTATGCATTGCGAGATTATAAAATCCCTTTGTTTTTATTGAAGTGATTAAATTCAGTAATTACTACGGATTATTTCAAAAGAATATTTGATTTGATTTAAATTATATTATTCACTTTCTTCTAAATAATCCAGATATATATAACAATAAATAAATAAATATTTATTACAAACGGGAGAAACGTGGAACCTCTTTAAATAAATAGGTTTATGCTCAAATTGGAAAAAGTTTGAGAAAATACTCACAACAGTTAATAAGAAACGAGCTTATAAGGTATTTCTCCCCCCTTCTTAGCATGCGTTCGTGGTGTAATGGTCAAGCACACTCGGCGCGCGTTCGAGAGATCTGTGATTCGACTCCCGGTGAGGTGATTGCCCATTTTTCATGTCTTTTTAAACAAACTGTCATGTTTCTTCAAATGTAATGTTTTTAAACAAACTGTAATGTCTCTACAAGCTTATAATTAAGAAGTCATTAGTATTTATCACTAGTTTGAAAATTCTTTTCTATTTTTAATAACATCGAAAGAATCATTGTAATTTAGTTCACTTTTAATTCTGCGACTTACTAAAACTTCTACGGTTAATTCAGCCGTTCCGTCTCTTTCTTAAGACCCTATGATATTTGTTATTATTATTGATGTTAATCGATAATACACTTTGGATTGGTTCCCATACGCCTGGCAGGTTGAAAATATATTCTTATATTATTTGAACAAAATTGGGTGATTTAAATATTTTTTCTTTGAAGTGACTGAAAGCTAAATCCATTTTTTTCACAATTTTTATTTTTCCGAATTTCATAATTAGCTGGCCAAAAAGCTTTTAAAATCGCTACTTCATCAAAAGATTGATCCATATTTATGCAGTTTCATTAATTGTTTCACTTGAAGCTTCAATATCAAGCCACTATTGTTAATCTAATTTTTTAAATCTTAATTTGGGGGATGTATGAAACTTGGTTTACTACCAATGGAGCATATTTGCTGTACATTAATTGCAAACTTTAATAGGTTCTTTCCTCGAGCTTAACGAAACAGCTTAAACAGATATATCAACCTATGACACGTGATAATATGAAGAAGATGGATAACAAGTGATTAACACTTGACTGGTATGTCGGGAGGTACTTGACTGCTATAATTGGATACGATTATAGCACTTTGTTAGATTCTTATTACCATTCTAGTTTTCGACAGCCACTTTTAATGCAGAGATTCCATGGATCCAATCGCCGCTCAAGGCTAGTGTTGCGAAAAATTCGGCGGTTGCGCCTGTATGTAAGCTTTCCGGCATAACACCAGGGTTGCCATAAAATAGTGTATGGTAGGGTTGCCAGATTGGCGACTTTATCGCCCATTTGACGACCAAATCGGCGATATCCCGTGACCCAATCCGGAAGCTTCTAGAATAACTTCCTGTCGAGATATTTCTCGAAACCTGTGGAACCTAAGGAAAAGCTATATAAACCCTTGCGTTTCAGAGTGTGATTAAGAGTGTGATTATTGTGAGAATAGCTGCTTGCTGTGAGTGCTAAGCTACGCGAGAGTTTTGTGAACGGAAAGCGATCGATATAGTGCTTTGCCGTGAAGCTACCTTTACAGTACAGCTCGACAGTGTATTGGTGATTGTTCCACGGTGTTTATTGTAAGTTTAGTGTTGCCGTGAAGCTACCTTTACAGTTATAGCTTGAAGCTGTGTTGCTGATTGTTTCGGCGTATTTATTGTAGATTTTCGACGCTTTTAAAGGTAATTTTGGAACTGTGCTGTAAATGGTGATTCTTGTAAATAAATTGTGCTTTTTATTGTTCTGCATCGTGTTTTCATCGGATACTCTCAAATCCACGAACCCGTATAACGCAACACTAGAAAGAATCACAGCTGCTAGCCACGTCGATAACCAGGACACAGTCTTCTCACACACATTTAACGTAATATAAGAATCCTAGACAACATAACATACTCGTAAGGATCAATAATCTCATCTATGCATATTTCAGCATTTGTTAGTTGCACTGATACAAATGTGTAGTTCAGTACGGCGATTTGAAATAATGCCCGCTTGTACCATAATTCCTCCATTTATGTACTGATGCTTTTCATGGACGTTTTCAAACATATTACGAGTGTTTTGCTCTCTCCGGGTCATAACATGTCTACAATTACTCTCCAAACAAAACCAAAATTCATTAGTAAAGAGAATTCAGCTCCAGTCCATGGTATTAAAATGACGATGATTGCTGAACTACTCGAGTCGGGTGCATTTTGCATCCCGAGTTATTGGGACAAAAACCATGGTTTCCATTGCCATACAGCCCTCTTTTATGGCGGCCTATTCTCCCGGTATGTTAGTCTAAATACTGTAACTTCAGCGAATTCTCTTGCAATCTGGGATGACGTAAATTGTCTATTTCTATTAGCAATCGCTGCCTAATAAAGAGTCTGTTGTAACACGTTTTTAACAATTACCTCTTTGTCTATTTTGACTATTTTTAGGCCTTCGCAGACCTAAGTGTGTCCTGCTTCCATTTGCCCAACTACTCGTACAATTCTTGTAAGTGGAATTAGGAGCACGCCATTATATTACTTTCCACACATGCCGAAAGAACAAGAGCAAAATTCTGCACGTGTTTAAACAGCGAAGCGAGATCTCATTGAATCCCGTTGAACTTGACCATTAACCAATTACCTTTCATTAAACTTCATTTAATAGAATTAAATAGAATTTAATTCAAATTTTCAAAAGTTATAACTTTGATCTTCAAAGTTATTGTTAACACAGGATGATAAATTTGGATCTACGAAGCGTTTTTGCGCCAAAATATATGTGAAAATGACTATTTCCGTCTATGTAATTTTACAAACTTCAACCTCGTTCAGCTTGATATTTCCTCAGTGATTTTCGTACAATCTCTTCGCATATGGTGGCCATTTCCGGAACTAAGTTTTCGCACATGCAGAGCATAGAGTAGAAAGATCGATTTACTTCCATATAAGAAGGAAGGGAGCTATCGAAGAACGTCCAAATGTCCAGGGAATTTGAGAGATCCTAATTACTTATTTATCAAGGTTAGAATAAAAGCACTTGTCTTCTAATTGCCCTCGTAGGATTTCCATTTAGGAGGGAGGGATTTTTGGCTACATTCCAGAAAATGTTGGATTGATTTTGGTAACTAAACCGTTAGACACATTATAAGTAAGTTGCAACCAACTGGTAAGCGGTATTAATTTTTTGTTTATTAGGCATTTCCCTCCAGCGGACATTTTCCTTTTAAAATTTAATTTCTTAAGAGTCTGTATAATATAAAATTTCTGATTTATAATCTTTTCGAAATTTAGCATATAATGTAAAATTCTTATTATCAACTCATTTCTGTAGTTTTTATTAATATATATATTGGCGTTAAAGTTTATATTTGTACTTTTTTGTATACGATTTGGATTTTATCTATTTAAGTAGCGGTATTTGCTGTTCTTCTTTGTTTATTTTAGTTTATTATGCAGCAAATTTTTATGCTTGTTTCTTATTTACTATTTTACTTAATCTTCAGTTTAAGGAACGTTAGTGAATTCGCACGAGTTTGATGTATTTATTGCTTTGTTCAGTATTTAATTCCCTGTCGAATGAGGCTGAATTCTAAGGATAGCTCAGTTAATGTTAAGGAAAATATCTGTTTTATATCCTTAGGTTGCTTCCAGCTATTGAGCTTGCTTTTATTATTATGCTTTCTAATGATTCAGGCCTTTGACTTCATCTGGCATAGTTATTTAAGGAGATCTGTATGAACTCGTAGCCCGAAACTGTAACGTCTAGCAGGTAATTATTTTATGAACATGTTTAACATCATTTTAATCAATAAAAAGATTTTTAACACGTGCGTTATGTGCCCTGCTTAGAATCATTTGATTTATTACGTAGTACATCCTTCCTTTTTTGTGTAAGTTCCTACTCGTATGCTTAGTAATCGCATTGAGTTCATTTCAAAGCCAGAATCCAATCCAAATCCAGAAATAGATACTTTCTGTGGATGACATAGGCTACAGAAGATAGGAGAATTTGTGATTTAAAAACTTCTAACTGCAGTCTAACACTTCTAAGAAGCACTTTCCTTTACATACATATCACTAAATTATAAAATTTTTAAAATGTATATAAAATCTTTACAAATACCTCATTATTTTTCTTAAATAATAATAACGGGACTCAAAGCTAATCCTTTGCTGACCTATAATATTAAAACGTAATTAAAAAAAATTCTATTCGAAAGTTTCAAATTTTGATGCATTTCTTCATCGACCTTAAATATTGCCAAAACTATCAATGTACGAAGGCTATTTTTAAGTCCATTTTGCTATAAAAACGAAACAAACAAACCGTTTTCGATGTATTTACATCTAATTCTTCATATTTCTAAATAATTACCTTGTCGATTTAAACATTTATGGTAACGAACAAAAAGTGTTTACATATCTTTGTCATAGAACTCTGCCGCTTGTGATGATAAAGAATTATCACGGTCCTTAAAGTTTCACTTACAGTCCGCCAATCTTTCTTCAACAGTCTCACCATTCCGCACTCAATATTTAATCAGGCATCGTTCGTATCATAGATGCTTCCAAATCGTGTCAACGCGCGTTCGTGTAGTTTTTAGCAGCGGACAATGTGTTTGTTTCTGAAATCTATCGTCAAATGCAAAATGTTTATGGCATGGAGTGTATGAAACGCACATCAGTATTCCGATAGTGAAGGGATTTTCGTAGTGGACGAAGTAGCACTGACGACAGGCCCCGACCTGGTCAAGCGCATGTGGTGATCACCCAGGAAGCAATTGCAAATGTGGACCGCCTCGTGAAAATGAATTGGCGAATCACCACTCGGGAAATAGAGGAGAAATGTCTATGAGCATAGGAAGTGTGCACACAACACTGCGTGAAAGGTTGCGATAACGCAAGGTTTGTGCGTAATGAGTGCCGAAACACTTGACAGAGGAGCAGGAGATTCATCGCGTGTTTGTTTCCATGTGACACTTTACGCAGTGCCACGAAATGGAGAACCAATTCCTTTCAAGAATCATTGCCGCTGATGCAACATGGTGCCATCGCTTTGATCTAGCCTTCAAAAGCATGAGCATGGATTGGCGATACTGTTCATCCCCCCACGCCCGAAGAAGGATCGCACGTCCACTAGAGCAGGTTAAGTAATATTAACGTGTTTCTTTGACTGAGATGGCCCACTACTGTTGGAATGGCTACCTATAGGCACGACTGTCACTGCTGCTACGTACTGTGCCACATTGCAGAAACTGAGACAGAATATCAAGAACCGCCGACATGGCATGCTGTCACGCGGACTTATCCTCTTGCATGATAACGCTCTTCTTCATGTGGCTGTGACGCGCCAAACATTGTTACGGCAATTCCGCTGGAGTTTCTCGCCGTGTGACTATCACATCTTCGGTCCACTCAAGAAATTTCTGAAGGGACGGTGATTTGCCGAAGATAATGAGGTCCAAGCTGCCGTGAAAAATTGGTTCCACAACCAACCCTGGAGCTTCTTCACCTAGGGTATCCATCGTCTCGTTAACCCTAGGGACACTTGTCCCAACCTACAAGATGACTTTGTCTAGATTATCTATTACGTCTGTATTACTTCTTTCTTTTGTATACTAATTTATATTAATATCATTAAACCATATCTCGAAACGACTGTAGTGCCACTTTCACTTCAACGACCCTTCGTTTAATTTGAAATTCCTTACTTTTAAATTACGCCATAAATGCCTCCTCAATTGTAAGAACAAAAAATGCCTCATGTTTGAAACATGAGGATACTTGTTCTGAAATAAAATGGTTTTTTACGCCCTTCTTACCTTTCTGTTGTTTAAATAGATATGGCGATGATTCGCTTAGGTCTGAATGGAGTCTCGACTTTGTGCACGCTACCTTCAAGAGTGAGACTCTACAAATGTCCTTCACTGCTTTGTCACCGTAAAGTTCGCATATCTGACCATGAATATCCACGGCTGTCTTGTTCCTTGCTTCTGCTTCTTTCTCATAGTCAACGAGTCGATCGATTTTCGTAAACATCCTACTCAGATATCAACTAAATTTCAGACTATAAAGCGTACAGACCGATATGTACATTGCAAAAAATTTCAGTTCAATGTTGAACCATTTAATGGTTAAATTTAAAATGGTGGTGTTGAAACTGGATTTTCTCGAGCAAACCTTAAAACACCAAATACATCTCAGACACGCTTTCAAACACTAGATAAAAGCGCGAGTTATAGGCAAACATGACATCCAGGTTCAAAGTGCTAAATAGCACCAAAACATGGTTAATTTGATTTTTATTTATGGTGGAACCTGGGCATGCCTGGGCGGTAGGTCAAGTTTTCACCACTTTAAGGTTTCACCATTTTACGGTTTCATATTGAACCAATCAAAGCAAAGCATTCAGCGCATACTTGATTTTCCAATGCTTTGAAAGTTTAATGGCGGCTGTTTGCATGTGCTCTCAAATAGTCGAAAGTGTATTCAGTCATTACAAGTTATGTACACTATTTGCTTATAATTCGTGAATAGGTTTTGATTTTTGTATGTGCATTAAAATTTCATATTAATGAAATGTAATATACAAAGTAGCTGTTAAAATCAATTCGCAGTATATTTCAATGATTTTACTAGGGTGTAATGCACAATTTCTCCAATTTTTCTCCAATTTCTATATTTGACGTAGCGGGATAGAAATTTAAAAAGAGATTTCTCAGTATTTCTCGGTATTCCTAGCGATTTCATTTAAAATGGAAATAATATTGTCTTTTTGATGAAGGTTAGACCTTTTTTTATATTTTTGTTAATCATCCTTCATTATTGTATACTTCTTAATTTTTACTCCGATAAACAGTAATGGAATGGAATGAGATAAAGAATAGATAAAGTGAAGTTGAAATGCTCTTTTTACTTTTACAAATATCCTAACATTTTTCTTTTCAGACATATCGAAATAAAATTCCCCAATTCCCATGAATCATCGGAAATAACTTATCGCTAGACGATAGCATCAGTGCAGGCGCTCCGTAAATAAAACCCAGGGAAAGAAAATATCAGGGGACCGGAAAGAATAATTTTATTTTCTAACACCAGGTGGGATCACTTTAGAGCAATCCACTCGCAGTGAAATGTGTAGCATTATCCGCGCTCGGAAAGAGACGGATATAAACGCAATAAGAAAAGCCACATTTTAAATAAAAGTGAAAGTTGTGTTCTTCGTTCAAAATAGCGAAATTTAATTTAGATTCAGGAAATCGAACCACTGGAGATAAATCCGTTTTGAAACGGTAAAATATTTATTGAACATTTCTACCAAGTAATTGCAAGCAATACAAAAAAAAGTCACATTCTAAAAAATTAGGATCAATGTAACAAGGATTCTAAGTTTGAAACTTATCATGATCATAAAACAGTGCATTAAATATACGAAAAAATTTACACGTAAAAGTGTCAAGTTAAACTAAAAAAAAACGTTTTCTTGCAAACTCGTGTCTTGCATTTTGAACATTTCGACATGCTTTTAAAAACTGTATAAAAATATACCATATAGTTTTGTACATTTTAAATCAAGTCCTTGTTTTTCCTGGGAAAAAATTGAGATAAAGAGGGTAATCTGATGCATTCATAATGAAGTTGCTGCAAAATTTAATTAAATTCGTAACAAATATAAAATCAAAATAATTGAATTGAATTGTTTAATTTGTAATGCGATGTAGTTGTTTATCAAGTTTATGGCCATGCGTATGTAAAGGCCCTTATATTCACATGTCGTAACGAACTTCAGATGTGGAGCTCACGTAACAGCATGGACAACATATGCATGGTCAACATATGCAATTTAGAGGTTTGTTTCCAAATCGAGCCTTCGCTATAATCTGCTACTTTAGAATAGACACTTTAACGCTATTTCTTTCCCTCCAAACCATGACTTATAACCACTGCAACGACTGTTGCGGAAAAAAAGTTTGAATCCTCCAATTTGCTGAAATTCCCTAACTTCCTCTGACTAATAACTTCCTCTTCCTAATCCCCTAACTAAAATATGATGATGGGCACACGTTACGATCATAAATTAGGAGAGAGTTGCTACGACCTTGAAATGCCTGTTTTAAAGTAACACAGTATAAAAGTCCAATAAAACTGCAAGACAATGTTCCAATGTTAGATTTTAGTAAAAACGGCGGAAAAAAAATTGAAATATGAAATTAAAACTCTGTTAAGGTTTCATGTTCTGTTTTTTAAAAACTAGAAATGATAAAAGTTAAATTTTTTATGGTATTTCTAATATTATAGCGAGATTTGGAGGTCCTCCCTGAATGTAAAAATTATGCTTCTTTTGCTGTTGCTTAAATCAGTTCCCTCAAAGGATACGGTTGGGAATTTTTAATTTTCTCGGTAAATCCATTAACTTGTGGGGTGGAATCCCAGTGATAATACAGCGGATGAAGATATAGCCTGCATTTGGAAGACCGAATTGAGGCTGGCGATCCAATCGAGACTTGACATTTAGTTATCCTTTAAGAGTGATTTCCCGATTCATCCCTGCTCGTGCCATCCTGTGGTTATCCTACTATCCCCCATCCCCCTCATTAGTAACCCCACTCACGGAATCCTTCCTGTTTCAACCGCCTTTGAAAACGTCATCCTTGAGATAATGAACATAGAGCGATAAATCCTACTGGTGTGTTAATACTTAACAGTAGATCAATATGCCAGTTATTACTACGTAATTTTAGAACGGTGCACAGCCATTTAATGGAATTAATTCTGTTTACAATCTCACGTCATTATTCTAAATTTGCCTCTTGATATTTTCCTGTTTAGAACTTGATTGTGAGTTTATCAAAACCTGAATTTAGTTAAACTAAATGTTGCTATTCGGATTCAAAAGTACATTATGTATATTAAAAAGAAATTTGTAAAATAAATAATATAAAAAATTTCTAAAACACATCGACGAAGAAAATCTGTTAATAAATATTAGAAATCGAAACTAAATCATGTAAAAGCTATCATGTCCACATTGCCTAAATCATTTTGTTCTTTTGCGGTTTAAATTTATACATAAGTATTGTGTTGGTCGGAATTAATTTTCATTGAACGAGTAATTATACATAATATGCGAGATTATGAAGTTTCTGTACTTAACATTGATATAAGATCAGTATGATTATTGGCTGTAGTGGTTGAAAGTAGACATACGACTGGAATGGTAAGAAATCTTTGTTGGCTGAGAGTGCTCATACGAAGGGTTAATTGATCGAAGTGGGTGTTTTCCCGTTTCACAAAGTGAATCTTCAAAAAGGGGATAAAATGGAAAAGAAAAACTGATGAGGAGATGGCAGCAGACGAATTGGAAAAGAAGAATCGGCACTAAGCTCCCTTTCAGTGGGGCAGGATGCAAATGAATTATCTCATTGTCTCTTGCGTGCTATTATGGAGTATATGATTAGCAGATCTAGCTGGCTGGTGGAAAGTATGCAGTTCGAGTCATGGCAAGAGCACAATTAATCAGTTAAATTTTCAAATTTCTTGTTCAAGATATCTGTAGCGTCTTGTAGAGCAGCACTGAAATGAAAACGCAGTCAGCAAAATAACATGTCACCATCTGGATTTGCATGTATGTAACTTTATTTTGAAAACGACTGGGTTTCATGCCTTTACCCAGTCACTTTATAAAGTATCAGAAGTGGGCCTACCTAACCAAACAAGTTGGTCTCATGGTCATAACAGACCATACCCATCACTTTTTAAGGTATTGTTTTTGACTGTATTCTATTAACGAGCGCAGCCTCCAGCCCACCTAGCCGGCAAAAGCCGGCCCTGTGACTAAAAGGACGACCGCCTAATCCAACCAAAAAGAGGGAGCCAGCAGCTCGGCTGCGCTTCACCAAAAATACATATCAACATGTAAGGTTTTAGTTAAACTAACCAAGTTTTATTTTAATTTAAATCTGTCTATCTCCTCTCTGTTTCAACTTCCCGTCAGAAGAAGCGCGCGGTTTCAGCTTATGCTAATTTCGAAGTACAGCCAAGTACTCTTTAAGCCAGAGGTAGAAAACTCTCAGTGTGAGAGAGCTTAGTCTCAGATCACGGTCACTCTGCTCAACGTTCGTCTGACCAGCTAGCAGTTTAAATTTATAAGCCATAGTGCTTACTACGTGATTGCATTGTAAAACAATTTGAAGTGCGTTAGTATTAGTATATCTTGCTACGCACCCTTTTAGGTAGAGGCCAATCTCCGCGAATCGCTCTGCGAAGCAAAATTTGATTTAAGTTCTATTTTAATTTAGTTAAATTTATTTGATTGTTAAGTTCGACCCAAGTGCGGTCTTTTACTTTCCGTATATCTCCCGAGTTGGGAAGCGTGTAATTAATAGTGATTTAATAAAAGAGGATTTCAAATCCCTTCACGTGCAATTACTATCCAGCCCAGCAGTACATCAGAACAAAGCTTACATTTCATCAGCTCACTGTTCCAGTTCAGGACCTGAGAAAAAACACCCTGGTAAATATTTCACAATGTCTGCAAAGAACACACACAGAATACTCAGTCCTGATAAACAAAATTAAACTAGCTCCATAGAAACGAAATAATAAAATATTAGAGTTGTTAAAATTAAATAAAACTTGTCACTTTATAAGGTATTTTCTTCCGTCTTTCTGCATGCATTCGTGGTGTAACTGTTAGCACATTTTCATGTCTCCTGCTTCTAAATATAATAATGAGTCTACAGTGGCGCCCGAACTAAAAGGGAGTGGATGATGTTTCTTCACCACCAGGATTTGGCGATTGGGTCCCCTAATCCCTAGTCGCCCTTTAAAAGGGGGAGTATATAAGGTTCAGTTCAGCTCAGTTCATTGGAGGAAGGAAGCTTCCAGAACTGTTTGACTTGAGGCCGCCTTGCAGGGTTAAAAACGCCTCAACCTTAAGAGGCCATCTGAGGTGGCTGCCCTCGGTCAACCCAGGGGGAATTAAAACGCCATAAAGTCTAGGAAATAAAAATCACATCGCTTAATAATCAAGAGTCAAGGTACAAAGTCGGACACCGTTCGTCCCCAAGTGTTGACCAAGGGAGCCCAAGGAGTATATAAGGCTAGTGTTGGGGCGCGGCTCCCGTTCACCTAATCGGTAAAATTATAGGGGTACGCCAAAGAGTAACCACAAACAGGGGCGTCCAGCGACCCGTTCTTGCCGCACATAGAATTATATAAAATAAAAAAATCAAAAAGTTCATTTAATATGCGGGATTCCAAAGAAAATTTGTCTTGTGCAGATGATATTTTAATTTATTTATTAAAAGCTTTTCATATACACTCTTAGACAAAAAAAACGCGCACCAAGAAAGAGTTTTCCGAATCGGACGAAAATCAGTAGAAGTGACGTACATGTACTGAAAAACAAATGATTACAGTTTGAGAAAAATTGGATGACTTATTGAAGTGATAGAAGGATGTCCTCCTGAAGGATATCGTGCCAAATTCTGTCCAACTGGCGCGTTAGATCGTCAACATCCCGAGCTGGTTGCAGGGCCCTGTCCATAATGCTCCAAACGTGCTCAATAGGAGAGAGATCCGGCGACTTTGCTGGCCAAGGTAATGTTCGGCAAGCACTAAGGCAAGCAGTAGAAACATGTGCAATGTGGGGGCGACCATTATCTTTCTGAAATGTAAGCCCAATGTGGCGTGACATGAAGGGCAACACAACGGGTCTTAGAACTTCGTCGACGTACCGCTGTGCTGTAAGTTTGCGACGGATGACAACCAAAGGGGGCCTACTATGAAATGAAATGGCACTCTAGACCACCACTTCTGGTTGTCGGCCTGTCTACCGGAAGACAGTTAGGTTGGTATCACACCGCTGTCCGGGGCATCTCCAGACTCCTTCGCTGGTCATCGGGGCTCAGTTCAAAGCGGGACTCATCACTGAAGACTATTCTACTCCAATCACTGACATTCCAGTGCGAATGAGCCCAACACCACTGCAAACGGGCTTGACGTTGTACAGAGGTCAATGGTAGTCGGCGCAAGGGGCGCCGTGACCTCAGCCTCCTTTCTGTGAGCCGTCTATGAATGGTCCTTGCGGTCACTGAAGCACAAGATGCACGTACAATCGATGATAATGATGCATCTGGGGCTATGAGTGCCGCTCTGACGATTGCTCAGTCTTCACGTTCTGTCGTTTCTCTAGACTTACCGCTCCCTTCTTGACGCCGTGTGCGGCCATGGTTCACCCATTCCTGCCAACATCATCTAATAGTGGCATCGCTCCTGCTCAAATGTCGAGCTATTCGCCGATAAGACCAACGGCTTCTTTGAGCCCAACTACCCGACCTCTCTCAAATTCTGACATCTGCGCATATCGTTCGCGCACCTCTATGCGAGGCATAATGACTGTCCTACCAGAGTACACGGAATGAAATTGGTGAAGAATTTATGACCTGGAATCGTAATTTCTCCTCTTAAATATCTTGCCAGCTGCGCAGATCAGATGCTCTGTATCGACAACCGTTCATTCATTGGCAACTAAAATGTAAAATTTTGCATTTTCCGTCGAAACCTGTATGCATATCAATTTGTGTCCAATTTGCTTTATATCTTCTCGGTACGTCGTCTTTTTTTTTTTTTTTTTTTTCCAAAAGAGGTTTTCGAAATTTAAGATGGCAGATGCTGAGAAATTAGTGAGGGAACATAGGCGCTTGCTGTTCTTGGATCTTTATGTTTCTTTAAGAACAAGATAATCTGGCCAACTTTACATGCCTTTGGAAAGAGACCTGCATTTAGAAGTTTGTTAAAATAAGTTTTAAAAAAATTTGAATTTGAATTTATTACCACCCTGATGATCTTAATTAAATAAAACTGGCTCACATTTCTCTTACACATGGTGAAAATCCCCCAAACATCCAACCATCCAACAGTCTTTGAAATCGGGCCCAGTACTGCTGCTCGGCCACAGTTGGGCAAAGTTAACTAAAGAAAATAGTTTAATACTGGAAGTTTATCCTTCCGCAAGGTCAATTAAGACATTTAAAGGTATAGAAAAAGCGTTTTATAGAGTCCTTTCACGATTACTTTCCTTATTTTTATGAAAGAATAAGAAAACGTTCTGAGGATTTAATTGAAAAAAAAACATACCAGTGTAATATTTAAAACTGGACAAAAAACAGTCTTTCACTGGAGTAGAAAATATTCTATGATCTTAATGTCAAGCAAAAAATTATATTATTGTTCTCGTCAAAATTCTCAAAACTTTGTTATGTTCTTCCCAAAGTTCAAAATTCTACATTTCATTGTCGCGGTCTAACTCTTTTGTAGATATTTCCTACCGCACAGGAATTTAGATGGACTGTCTTGCTTTTTTGAAGTATAGTTGTGGATTTTATTATTTTGGTCGTACATTCATGTGAGCTTTAATTTCTGTATTCAGCAGTGGATTTCTCCGCGTGTGCGCTCATTGGATTCATGCAGATCCTTTGAAGTTTAGAAGCAATAATGTCCCTTGCAGGAGAAGAGTATTCTTTAGATTGCTTAGGATGAATATAAGAATATTTCAGAACAATTTTATAATTTCTAGTTATATACTAGAATATACATCTTAATATCCATCTGTTTATATACACCATAAGTATTCCATATCCAAGAGATTTTATTTACATATTCTATGAATGTTTCAGAAATTTAGGTTATAAATTGAAAACAAATTTGTCATTTTGTCAGTATCTTAAGATTGTCTTTTTGCTTGTTTTCAACAAGTCATCACAACCCACATTTTTTTCGAGGCTTGGTGGGCTATTTTAAGAACGTTCTGAAAATGATATGTATATCTTCTAAAATGATTCTTCTACTATGCGGAATAATAATTCAAGCATACTCTTCCAAACTGTAATATGTTTGGAACACTCTAGGAATATTTCTTGAAAATCATAAAATATTTTTCGGGAATGTGGATAGAATCCAAATGGCTTGGTAATGTTTCCGGTGTGTTGTGGGAAGATATGAAATGAAATATTCCTGGGAAATTCTTTGTTGTTTGGTGTAAATGTATAAATGTTACATTAGTGGTAACACTTTATTAACGTAGCAAAATTTTGCCACATAATGATTTCCTTAAAGGCTTTGTTAAAATGAATTTTGCGGATAAAGTGTTATTTATTTTTTCTTTCATATACTTATCAGTGAAAATGAGACATGCATCTCAGTTTGTCAGTGAAATTATCTTGGTTTCTCAGTCAAAAAAGTGGTAATCTTACCTCATACCAATTATTTGTTGTATTAGATCTTCATTACATAACTTAAGAAGTAGGCCTAACACTGATTTCATTTAGTGACTCATAGAAGAAATTTCAGAGCCCAATAAATACGCCTGTCGATTTATGAAAGAATGCAGGCGAAAAATAACTGATATGCAATTACTCATTAAACTAATCACCCAAAAGTCAATTTCAGAATCAACATAGAAGAACAATGGTAATTGAAAACAATAGTAAGTGAAAAGGAAGGAATAATCCTCAAATAAAGTCGATATTTGAGTTTCTAAATTTAGCCATTTCATTATTTCCATTCTTTTGACAACGAATTGTTCTTCCAAAAGATAATTATACTTTTACAAAACGACGGCAAATGATAACGAGGTTTTCCGCATTACATAATGAAATAACTTCTAGGCTATTAAATAATTAGTTTCCAAATAAACATGTAAAAATGTCATTAAGAATGAGGGAAGAGGATTTTTATGCTTCGCTACTTCATTTGTGAATCACAAAACACATTTTAGTGATTTCCTAATGAATTCCCCCTTGGCATTCCAGGATGGGAAAAAACAGATTTGTCTTTGTGACGCTTCTTTAGAGAAGATCAGTTAAGAAATGAACGAGTTATGTTGTTTTGTGATGGTAATTCAAAACAATAAGATCATTTAAATGAAGTGACAGGTGTCGAATTATAAAAGACAGTGAAGTAATTGGAATTTAAAAACGCAGCCTAAAAGCTACAAAAAAAAGAGGCAAAAAATGCAAGAGGAACAAATTAAGGAGACGGGGAGAAACTTTGACAAGTCTTTCTTGAAATGAGTCTTTGAACATTCATTGAAAAATAATACAAATGCTAATATTGAAAAGAAAAGGTTAGGTTATTCAGTTGTGGCAAAGCACGCAAGGGCTATCTGCTTAAAGGGAGGGATGCCTTCGTGGAGGACTTTCTAAGGGAAACTGGCTCGTATACACGTTACACATGGGGAAAACCACGAAAACGCCCATGCAGCCAGCCCGTTCGCGGGATTCGAACCTCGGACCGAACTACCAGTGTTCAGCGTCTTTACCGCTCGGCCGCTGGTGGGCCTATTGAAAAGAAAAAGAAGGAAAGAAGACGAATATGATATTTAGCCTTTTGTTTATACATATTGTGATTAGGTTAGTTTTAAATTCTGAATGCAGTCTAGATCAGTGATTTACAAATTAAAATATGTCAGAATTATAAGATAAGGAAAACATATTTTTGCCTTCAAATATCGATATCAGAAATATATTTCCCAAACACAAAATTTCTTAAATACTATGTCAATCGTTTATTAGAATACATTTACATGTTAGAATAGGTTGCTATAGGCAACGGGAGTTTGGAGAAGTGTTAGCAAGCTTTGCAGCTTCCAGTAATAGTTGCAGAATAAAGCTGGAATTTATAAGAGATGGAGCGAAATATTTTACAAAGTAATACTGATTCTTTCAAATATGTGATTTTTAATTGCACTGCGTATATTGAATTGTGCATAGAGTAACGAAATTCATATTTTCTAGAATAAATAATTTGTGAACAATACACAAATCAGAAAATATCTCGCAGATAAATGAACATAATATTTATCATTGGCAGCAATTACGTTGAAGCGCAGTCTAGCTTTCTAAAAACGGTGTTTTTGCGGCTAGCATGCGGAGATAAAGCTATCGTGCTAAACGTGGAATTCTGGTGCTTGGCTGAAAGAATAAAGATTGATTTATGACTGTCCTCACCCGATCCTTACAGCGAAAGAGTAGGAGCGCCTTTATTTTCAAGATTGCCATTAGGGAAAAATCAAAAGCTTCTATTATAACAGGCCCTGTTAATGGTTTTATGTGATTACGGACAAAGCCTCGAGGGCTATCTGCCTAAGGGGAGGAATGCCTGCGTGGATAACCTTTATAAAGAAACCTAGTTCGTATACACGTTACACATGGGGAAAACCACGAAACCACCCATATAGCCAGCCCGTTTGCAGGATTAAAAACTCGGTTCGAACTACCAGTGTTCAGCGACTTTACCGCTCTGCCGCTGCTGGGCCCAAAGTGCTTGTGGTCCAGTGTTTTTTTTTTTTTTTTTTTTTTTTAAGGGCTGCCAGTAATAATTGTATTTTTAAGACAGTTAAAGTTTTTAGTTTCTAATGTTTTCAAATTAAAATAGAGATTCATAAATCAATGATCATCCTTCACTAGCAAGATTTATAGATTTCGGAAACATTTAGGCACATTTGATAACAACTGCTAATCCATTTTCAATAGAAATTGAAAGTTCAACGAGTGAATTACAAGTGAAACTTTTCTGTGGAAAATTGTATTTTCATAGGAAACATGTTTGTGTCCACAATTTCACGAAATTAGCTCAGTAGATGGGATTCAAAATTAATTTCAAAATTTAAGTCGTTGAGATAAACTAATAAATAAATAATCATTAATATAATCCTCACGATTGGCTAAAAAATAGAAATATTTTCTCAATCATGAGAATTCAGGTCGCGCTCATTTCAGTTAGGCCAATCAGTTACTTTATAATCAAAATTATGAAGTCCGTGTAAGTAGCAGATTTTCCTTATAGGTTAGGTTAGGTTAGGTTAGGTTAGGTTATACAGTTATGGCAGAGCACACGAGGGCTATCTGCCTAAAGGGAGGGATGCCTTCGTGGAGGACTTTCTAAGGGAAACTGGCTCGTATACACGTTACACATGGGGAAAACCACGAAAACGCCTATGCAACCAGCCCGTTCGCGGGATTCGAACCTCGGACCGAACTACCAGTGTTCAGCGTCTTTACCGCTCGGCCGCTGGTGGGCCAGATTTTCCTTATATGTCATAGAATTATCAAGTATGGCCTTTTGCAGAGCAAGCATGGATAAAGTGATCTGACGTTTTCAAGGCGTATCAACTAGAAAACAAATCTGAGATAAAAAAAACTATCTGAAAGGTTTCAGATTTTAAATTACGTCCAAAGAGCCGTTTCTATGTGTTACCTTTATTTATTAAATTTCATGTTCTTCGTACTTAAACGATAAAATTCAGTTCAAGAGAAATATCGCAAAATAATTTTAAATTGCGCATGTCTTTAGAATTTCCAATACACAGTCTACCGTGCTGGAGATAAAAATGTTTTTTCTGTACAACGTTGCCACTGCTCGCTTTGAAATCTTTGAATTTGTTAATCAAAACTTCATTAAAGTTTTAGAAAATATGAAGTCGATAACAAAAGAAATTCCAAATTTCAAATTTGGACTTCCAGATGCCCATATTCGTAGTAGGATTACGTCATTCAAAATTGGACGGCTCTAGGTACCGTCGTTTTATCACAGTGCGAGAAACATACATACATTTATGCAGATTCTTCATTATTTAATTTCTTTAAATATAATACAGGGCGATAATATTTGATGTCAATAATTTGAAAAGTGAAACGGACATTCAAAGTGATCCGACGCAAAATCGCAAAAGGAAAACAATAGTCCTTCAGGGACAAAGCCCCTTTGGACTAAAAATATTTTTGGGTGTATATATACGTCTCACTTCAATGCATTTTTATTACGTAAATATTTCGTAAAATTAAATAAGGAAAAAACCTACCCAAAAAGCATTACTTTCGATAATATTTTACCTCATACTTTTTGTGTATTTCGCCTAAAAATAATGCTTTTGGCCATGTTAAGTGTAAGACACTTTACCATATAATACCACATCAACACAAGAGTCAATGTTACACCAGAAAGTGTTTTTCTAAGGTCGTCAAACTTGTACTTTAATTGATTAATGACGGAAAGCTGACAACAGCTCTGCGAATGCTAATTAAGATCTTCTCCCTCGATGTCATGAAATATTTTCAAAGGAGCTTCTCCTCGTAAGCGAGCATTATTATGCATATAAAAGGAAGCACGCTTACTACGCTTTCGTCATAAATTCGGGAGCACGGGATATCATTTCCTTCGTTAAGATTTCTAATTATAGGAACTTGAGGCGGTTTTCTAAGGAAATTTAGTATATACCTTTATTTAACTTGATTTACAACAGGGCTTTGTCGGGGGAAAGTTGTTTGTTTCTTCGTTTGAGTTCGTTCTTGGAAATGATTTTTGGAGCTCTTCTATCGATCTCATTTTTTTGAAATTTATTATGCATATGTATTTGCGTCGACAACACAATATTTCAAAATTAAATTCAGATATTGCTTTCTTTGGTGATGAAGTTTTCTCACAAATTCTTGTTTATAAAAAACTGATTTAATTTTCACACCATCACACAAATACAGAACTAGTCGTCCAAAGAAATGTTTTCAATAATTTCTAATGATTTTATTTAGTTTGGTTGCTTTGCTTACTTGGGTCAGATTTGCTTTAAGAATTTTTAACTCCTTGGTATTGCCGTTAGTTTTTAAAATATGTGACACATACATACTTATGAGACAAGACAATAGTCCACAGAATGTTTCCAAAATTCCATGTGGATATTTTATAGATATATATATATATATACACACCTAATAAATATAAATGTCCGTTTATTGAAAGAATCGTCATTCTCTTCTTCTCCTACCAAGACATACATAATGCAAGAAGAGGGCTGACTTATATCTCATCTACATACTTTTTTCTGTATAGATATAAAATTTCTCTCATAACTCCTTACTCAGCGATGACGCTAATCACCTCAGAATTTCGATCTTTTCACTATCGGTTAGCCCCTCATCCGGCCGAGGTGTTTTGACAGGGTACGTCAAATTTTCCAAACACTGTCATTAGAAGTACGTCGCTTGCTGATTTTAACGCCAAAATGACCCTGGTACTTTATGCCTGGATTAATGTACTTTTAATAGCTTGCTTTAATTTCTTGAACATACTTCAAGATTCACGTATGTATGCTTTCTTGATCACGTTACAAAAATTATTCTAGACAGGTTGTATAAGGCCTTTCCTGTCAGAGGGCTAGAGCGAGAAAGGTTAACCCAAATAAATGGTTTTCTAAATTTATATCACAAGTTGCCAAATTTAGTTTCTTTTCCTTTTTTTTTTTCAAAAATTGGTTCATGTTTTCAGCTATCATTCAGCTGCTAACTGTGACGTGTTTCTATACCAAAAGATTTAACTCTCTATTTTCAGTAGCCCGATGTTTATAAATGGTAATGAGATCAGATTTCTAAAGCAAACAGAAGTGTAAATGAATCGAATGTAATCATATTGCAGATTTGGAGGAGTAGTTTTACTACTTTTCGAATTAAATTATTTTCCCACATTCTATTTACTAACAAAAAGGTATACCTAAAAATGATCTTTGCACTACCCGGTTTTAGTAAATATCATTAAAAATAATAAAAATAATTATTTGGCTTCATAAATTCTTAGTCATGTATCAATAAAACTAAAATCTTGGAACTGTTAATTAGAATGGCTGAAGAAGTTTAAATCAAATCTACTAAAAAAAACTTCTGAATCACTTAAAGGTAATGGTTATTAATTTCTAGAACATCTTAAAAATTCTTTTAATATCAAATATAATTATTTTCTGAGGCGGATGTGAATCTGCTTGGTTTCAAACTTTGAACGTGTATTAGAATTGGAATGAATTCTAAATTTAGCTAATATTAGACGTTTTCAGTTAATATTAGAAATTTTTAATTCAAATAATATTTCAATCCGAGTTTCATGAAAACAAATTTAGGAAAATTGTTTTTAATAACACAGCTGTACTTTCTTAAAGACTCTCAAATACAGTTTAATTAATTAATACGTAATTAAACATCTAATTCTGAAATTTTTCCTAATATAATTTTCGTCATTTAAGCTGACAATTACATTTTAAACTTTACTGACAATTGCAGTAAAGTTATTTTCTATTCCATTTTCCTTGGCTCGATACGAATACTTGAGACCACAGATTTATGCAAATTTTTGCAAGCGGCATAGTTTATAAGTAGAATGTTAATCATAATTGTTCACCTAGAAGGAACGACTGCATCTCGTTCCTACCAAGTCGCCTGAAGGAGATAGTTTGAGTTCGATAATTTGTTAAAAATGTTAGCTTTGCAGACTGACACCAGGTTTCATGGATTTGAATTAGGATGTTCCTGTAATTAATTGTTATATCAGCATAAAGGTAAAGGTAAGTAACCTGCTGTTGTAAAGTTCGACGGCAATCACTCCATTTTAATTCGTTGTCATTTTAGTTTTGTGACTAAAAGCCGTAACCGATCAAGTATCGGTTAAGTTTTACATAGGAGTTTTTTTTTCTTTAATAGTGAAGAAGTAATATGAAGATAACTTCTAAGCTTGTACTAACTTCTGTAATTCTATTAACTTTTCAAATGAAGTATTGCACAGTTAGTTCAAAAAGTGTTGTTTGTGTGAGAAAGGGAGAACTGGCGAAAAGCGTATTTAAACGCTTTTAAAATATTCTATGTTAGCTTAACTCCTTTATATTTCTTTCTACAGCGTTTATCAGATGCAGCCCTTTTAGATTTCTATCTATGAGAATTCGTAAAGTAAAGAGTGTGGCCTGTGGCCTATGCTGTAGATTTGTCTGGCCGAATTTCGGACAAGATAAAATTGCCCACACCAGTGATGCTTTTGAACGTTTCAGTAAAAGGTAGTTTCTGATTAAGATTGTTGAATCTACAAATGTCACTAAATTAAATCATTTGGGTTTAAAAATGAAATTTTAAGGATTTTATGTTCCCTCTGAGCTCGCATGTTTACCAGTTGGCTCTTGGATTAACTCTTATTAACATAGCTTGTAAGGTTTTAGTTAAACTAACAAAGTTTTATTTTAATTTACACTTTTCTATCTGTTCTCATTTTCAACTTTCCGTCAGAAGAAGCGCGCTTTTTCAGCTTTATGCTAATTTGAACTGGAGCCAAGGAGTATTTAAAACGGAGGTAGAAACCTCTCAGAGTGAGAGAGCTTTTAGTCTCAGACCACCGTCACTCTATTCGACGTTCACCTGACTAGCTATCATTTAAATTCTAAGCCGTAGCGCTTTTACGTGATTTGCTTATCGAAGTAATTCCAAGTGCGTCAGTATTAGTTAAATATTGCTACGGACCATTTAGTTTAGAAGCCAGCCTCGCGTTCATAGCTCTGTGAGCAACGACGATTTAATTTCTAATTAGCTTTAGTTTAAATTAAATTTGATTGTTCGGTTTAGACCCAAGTGGCGGTCATTATTTTCTGTATCCCTCCCGAGTTGGGAAGTGGCTGTACATAATTGTGGTTTAATAAAAGAGGATTTTAAATCCCTCTGAAGTGTAGTTCTTCTACCACTTATTCACAGTATTCTACCACAGAACATAGCTGCATTCAGCTCCCTGTTCCAGATCAGGACTTAAGCTGTCACGAAGATGTTTTCCAAGAATATGCACCGAACACTCAGTCCTGACAAGCTCTTTTACGTCTTTTCAACTTTATTATTAAGCATCGCTTTTTTCTCATTTACGCAAGATAAAATTCAACAGCAAAATTGCATTATACATCTAAAAATAGCAAATTTGAAAATAGCATATTTTCAGAACTGCTACTAGAATGTTAACTGTTTCCAAATTGTTCGTTTCTATTTTTTTTATCAGTATTTCCACAATTAATCGTATACATTTTCTTAATAAGTTGAACTACACGACTTTTTCGTCTTTTTAACTTTATTATTAAACATCTTTAACATTTAACCTACAAAATTAAACAGCAAATTCAAAAAAAGCAGCTTATGTTCAGAATTGCGTGGCACAATTTTAAGTATTGCCATTAATTTTTTCTGTGTTTCACAAGATTAGAATATATAATCATGTAAATTGTAAGCTAAATTTTCCATTAAATAAGTCACGATAGTCGGAAAAGTAATTTATTAAAAACAATTCTTGAAAAATTTTATAATCATGAAAATTTGAATGTGTTAAAACAGCTGATTATATATATGTCTCAGTAAACCTGTATTATAATCTACTAGATTTAACTTCTTAAAATGCTACTTATAAATGAATATTTTAATACAATTTGTGAATTGATGTTACTAGTAGTTTGTCTTTTTGAGCATAAAAAATCGAATAATAAATTTTAATATACATTGAAGCGTCAAGTTGAAGCACTGTAAATAATTTAAAGAGTTTAATAAAGGGTAGTTTTAACCCTTCTTCGGTGCAATCACTATTTCTCCACATTCTACAAAATAGATACACAGTTGAACTCTACATCTGGCGCCCGAACATCCTACTCGGATCCAATACCAAATAATCAAGACGGACAATCATCCTTACAAGAGACAGAAGTCGTAGTCCCGATGGTGACAAGCCCATTGGAAGGATTTCGCTTTTTAATACACACCATGAGAGCAGCAATTAAACCAGCAGTGGTGTTCGACGGTAAAAACTCTTTCATTCCTGGAATCCCTTGAGATGCACTTTCAGCTGTATCCGGCACGCGAAAGACAAAAAGTACACTCGTGGACAAAAAAATTAGCGCACCAAGAAGGAGTCGTCAAAATGAAACGAAATTTTACATACGTAATGACTGCTTTGATATAAGTAAATGATAAGGAAATCAAAGAAAAAGGATAATTTATTTCAGAGAAAAAGGCAAAAGAACGGAGGAGTTAATACTCCGTTGGACCCCCTCTAGCGCGAATGCACGATGCGATACGATCGGGCATTGAGTCATACAAGTTATGTATGATATCTTGAGACATTTCGCTCCATATTTGCTGTAACCTTGCCTCTAGTTCGTTCAAACTCGTGGGATGCCCAACTCGTCGTCCCAAATGATCCCAGATATGCTCGATTGGAGACAAATCTGGGGATCGGCCAGGCCAAGGAAGGGTAGTAACAGTGCAGAGACAATCTTGTGACACCCTTGCCGTATGAGGTCGAGTATTGTCTTGTTGAAAAATGGCTTCTGGGAGCCGTTGCATGAGTGGCAACACATGTGGTTCCAGGATTTCATGAACATATCGCTGGGCTGTCATGGTGCCACGTAATAATACTAGGGATGACCGTGTATTGTAAGCAATGGCACCCCATACCATCACACCAGCTGTGGGAGCGATGTGTCGTTGTACAGCAAAGGCAGGATTGAGGCGTTCACCACGGGCTCTCTACACACGAACACGATTGTCATTACTGCCGAGACTGAATCTGGATTCGTCGCTAAAGACGACCTGGTTCCATTCCGCTGCAGTCCAGTTTCCACTCCAAACGAAGGCTCGACACCACTCCAAACGAAGGTGTCGATGGGTGGGCATCAAGGACAGCACACGTAATGGGTGCCACGACACCAATTGTCCTTCCGCCAGGCGCCTTCGTATGGTTCGAGAAGACACAGGGGCCCCTAGTGAAGGCGCTACCTGTTCCTGGATGGCGGCCGATGAAGCAGTTGGCTGTACGCGTGCATTTCTTACGATGTGGCGGTCTTTTCGACGACTGGTCTGTCGAGGGCGTCCTGAGCCTGGTCTTCGTGTACATGACATCTCTCGGGTCCACTGGTCCCAACACCTCCTCACAACACAATCAGAGCGGCCTAATTGACGAGCTACTCGCCTAGCTGACCACCCAGCTTCCATCATCCCGACGATTCTCCCCCTCTCAAACTGCGACAACTGCTCATATTGTCTTCAAACACGGCGTAATGGCATGTCTACCTCAGCTCTTCCTTTGTAAATGATTCAGCACTCTCAAACAAAGCTTTGGTTACCTGTTTTATACTCCACAGAGTACGACGTTCAACGCCCTCTACCGGCTATACGTAATGCGCAATCAGGCTGCATTTCTAATCATTTGCATATCTCCCCGACATGTACCTTCATTGCAAGTTTAGTTACGATCCCGCAATTATTTCTTGGTGCGCTAATTTTTTTGTCCATGAATGTAGTTACCGCCTCGAGTGCCCTTCGAGGACAGGCGGAGTCTTGGTGGAAAGGGGTTGGAAAATTCTTACTCGGGGAAGTCGGAAGCCTCACCTACAATTTTGAAAATTTGAAAGCGGCACTCCTAAAAGCCTTCCCGATCGTTAAAGATCGTGCGAAACTTGAAGCCGAACTCTACAGCTTTTATCAACAGGAAGCTGAACACCTTACCGAGTTTATCCTGCGTAAAGTCAAACAGGTGAATATGTTATATGGAAGGCAGCCCGATAACGAAGTAAATGAAATTATATTGCCAAGATTATTACACGCAATACAAGATTTCGTGGAGCTGAGAAACCCGCGAACGCTGCAAGAGCTATTCGAATTAGTCGTAAAGTTCCAGAATCGGCGGATAGCGGAAAATTCGAGATTTCCTACCCAGGGACTCTATCACGCCATCAACGAGCAAGAATGAAAACGGTAAAGCCAAAGACCGCCAGCGCACCCAGCAAACATCAGGAGGAAAAATGAATTTAAACTAATAGAGGGGCTTGAGAAATTGAGGGATCAGACCTCCTGTGCATCGCAAAATACCTCTAAGTTGTATGGAAATACCGTGGTAGTCAAGAATTCCCAACTATCGGTAATCCAGTTCCTTTTAGAAAAGTAACAGAAGAAAACGTTTGAAAATAAAAAAAAAGTTTAGCATAGTTTCTTTAAGTTCTTGTTCTATGTTATTCAAGCTATTAAACGCTATTTTTCTTTCGAGACATTACATAAAAATAAACGAGGATAATTTAGAATTTGTAAAACGATATAATTTAAAATTTAAATATTTGTATTACTGTTGTGATTAATTTTCCTTTTCTGAGAGTAACATTAGATCAAACCCATAAATTTTAGCATGGAGAACAGCTCAGTATTGCGTCTATATGGGCCTTGGAACACCTTTGTACGTTACAGTACGACTTTGCGCATTTCCGTCCACTATGAAGACGAATTCCGTATAAAACTGGTCTAAGGTCGCCTATTCTTCCCCTAACATCAAACGACTCGACAGGACCTTTGGTTCGTCGTCTATTTTAACTACCCCCATACCACAAAGACACTATATACCTACCAAAAACGCAAATCTTCTCCTGGATTCGAACTATATGGCAGCCAGCAATGCTAACAGTACACTGGGCAGGGTGGCTTTTAAGCATCTTGAAGTCATGGTGCCTGTATAATATATTATTTTAGTTAAATTTGTATGTTTTGTTCTATATTGCAGTTAACTGCATTTAAATATTCGTTATATATTAATATAGATCTTGCCCGTTAGCTTTATCTAGAGGTAATTTACACGATTGGATTTCAAATAACAAAATAAAAACGACAAACAAACTTTAATCTAGCTATTTATCTACATCTTACCGGAATAAGCATGGGCGCTTTATGACAAGAAAAGGAGATGAAAGATCTTATGTCGCATGACTGGACAACAGTTTGCTTTTTCAATCTATGAAGTTCCGTCTTTCTTCTGGGATTGGGGTATTATCTGAGTGAATCGTAAAAAGCCAGAATTTTTACTGCCTTTATAAAAATTGCATATACGTCATGACGCAAACGAAAGTTCACTTTTCAAATATGCAAAACAAAAGTTTAAAAGAAAATCCAAACTATTGGCTCTACGATGGAAACATCGGTACACTGTCAACAGGAATCAGCTGAGCTGGGATGTCACGTAACTCTAAACCGTCTTACGTCTTGTATTAAATTAAGTATTTATTTAGAGTGAGTGAGATAAGTTTTAAAAACGTGACAGAGATATTTTTAGCAAGAAAAGTCTTTCTAAACTGTTCATTTGTCAAACATAATACTATAATTCTTGTGCTTATCTCTATAAAAGTCCATTTCCAGTTTATTCAGTTTATTTTTTTCCTTTAACGTCAAACCGTGAAACTATTTTCATCATCCTTACCGAGTCGACCTTTCAGAGATTGTTCATACGCCATGTATATTTGCCACGATGACATGATATTTCACAGAAATGTTTTTTCAAAATTCAGTATACATATTTTTATTTCCTTGTACAAAGTAAAGGAAGTATTGTAATCTCGAGAAATTTCGGGTGTCATATTTTAACGACAATATCCCTTTGGTCCTCTCTTGAAGCCATTTGAGCGGTCTTTTTGCGCGACATCTGTATGTACGGACATCCCCCCGGGGGTTGATTCAGGAGAATTCCTCGGAAGTACTGGCTAGGAACTGTACTTAGACAGTCTCAACCACGGGTTGTTAGTCATAAGTTGTCTTCACAGGACTAGAGCCCGAGTTTATTCTCGGGTTGGTTCAGGCTTGGCAGGGACCGTACTGGTACTCTCGTGTCTGTTCCTTTGTCTGTGTGTGGAGCTAGATCGGAGATCACCGACCTTGTCGTCGGGGATTTGGCCCTCATACTTTCGGTACGGGGACTACGTGTCCCATTGCCTTTCATAGGGCCGGGCCGGGACTGTGGGGGTCTGCGTCGCCGATGAGGGGGTCTCAGGAGCTTGGACAGCTCACCCCGAATGGTAGACCCAGGACGGGGGTCCAACTCTTCCGTTACGTATGTACGGACATAACAAAGGACCCAACGAATTGTAAAATGACTTTAACATGGATTTAGAAGACATTTTTTCGTGACATCTGTACGTACGTATGTATGTATCTCGCACAATTCAAAAAACAAGTAGACTCAGAGCGTTGAAATTTTCTACATGGGACTGTTATATATATATATATATACTCTTACCGGCTCAGTGGGCTCAATTTTCGTATTCTTATATGTTGGTAAATTGTAGACTTTTTGCTTTAAAAGTGATTCAGTTAAGTTGCTCTTATGTTCAAGGTTTTTATGCCTTTGATTAATTTGCACGCAAGTTGCAGAATTATCAACAATTTAAAAGTTGTTCAAGCGCTATTAAACCTAACGTAGCCGCCATTTGTTTACATTTGAAACTCTTTCGTAGAATAGCATTAAGTCAGTTTCTGAACCTTCAGTGTCTTTTTGCCGAGGGGACCAAAAGTTATACTTTCCGTTTTGTATTTTAAAAAATCTGCCGTCTTGCCTGCTGGCCAAATGGCTCACTTTTATGTAAAATCTCTGATCTTAATTGTAAAACTTGTTCTTTTATCTGTTTTAACTGTATTTGATGTTTTATATTTTTCCGTATTTTACAAATTTTAATGAAGATGTTCCGAGTTTTTATTATATTTTTGCCTTGGCGCGAAGTGAGAACTGAATTAATTCAATGAGAAATATATCTCTAATACAATCCATGGAAATAAATTTAAATGAAATGCAGAAAAAATTGTGTATAATTTAATAGACCCTACAAGGAGGTCATGGGGCGTCCACATCAGTGTTTTTTTATTTAGTGACAAATATTTCGCACATATTATGGTTAAACTATTAAACTAGCAATCGCAAAATTTTAATATTTACTTCAATGGACCGAGCGAGAAGTAATCATGCAAGTAAATTGCTTTCGTAAATTCTAAGGTTTTGTTTGCTTGAGGTAAATTTTGCGATTAATTTTGACCCCCTTAACTGCCTGACTGTCTCGTAACTATTCTACGCATAGTGATTTCAAAATTCGGTACAGGTATTTGGATATTTTTTACTAAGAACTGAATCTTTCCGTTAAGCCTTTGTGTATTGGACAAATTAGTTACTGAAAAATTTGATATTTACAATATCGGTTAGGGCAAGAGATGGGCGATGAAACCTTTTCATAATTTCTAGTGTAAGTTGCTAAACTAAATTTTGGCGATTTCTCCAAAGCTCTTCCTTAATCATCAATTATCATGAAACCGATGGCAATGATAAATTATTAAATCAAAAAAAATAATTCTTCAACTTTAGCAATTGTAGTATTTTAAGTGCTGACTTTGTAAAGTGTTTTATGTTAATCGACCAATTATTATGATTTAAGCCTTTAACTGCTCCTTTTCATAGCCCTCA
Source organism: Stegodyphus mimosarum (assembly GCA_000611955.2). Lineage (NCBI taxonomy): Eukaryota > Metazoa > Arthropoda > Arachnida > Araneae > Eresidae > Stegodyphus > Stegodyphus mimosarum. The sequence goes on from KK119471.1 coordinate 39,072, forward strand.
CCAAAATATAAAGTAGTTTTGTGAGTATTAAGTAGAGGGTTTTCAATGTCTTAGAGCTTTTGGCAGTTTTGCCTGCAAGTTACTCCTTATCCCCAGCTGTGCCAAAGTTTATTTCGGCTCTAGCCATTTTGCTAGTCGTCGTTAAAAGCGCACTGTTAAAATACTTGAGGGAGCTAAGTAGACCATTTTGTGTCATCTCTGACTACGTTACTTTAATTTGAATTTCAACTTATGTTGTTTTAAGTACCCGCAAGTGGTGGAATTTTATTTTGTCTGCGTGTGTGTGCTTAAGCATAATCGTTGACTTCTGTTAAATTTAAAGAGTATAGGTTCTCGTACTCTTTGGTGACATCAAATGTACGAGAACTCTTAAGACTAAAACCAAATTATCGCTATGTCTTGTAAGTACTACAGAGACAAGAAAAGGGTGTAAATGATCCTTTTATTTGACTTAACAGACAACACCACTCTTGCTACAACAATTAGGGCTTAAATCAAAGATTACGGATTAAATAAAAGTAAGAGGAATAAGTTAGCCTAACGGCTGCATAAATAGAATAGAGCGCGAGCTGCATCTGACCAAAGGTCGGTGTAACAAGCCTAACGCGAGAATAACGCAACGCCACAAAATACTATTCGCAAGGAAATCAAATCAGCAATCTGGCCTTCAGTAGGCAGAACATGCTGTGATTCTACTCTTCCAAACTTTCTTTTAAACACTCTCTTTTTTTTTACTTCACTTGAATATCACGTGAGCCAAAAATTTACCTTCTGGTATGAAAGTGGAAATGAGGAGGATAGGAATGTAGTTCAACATAAGGTAACTGGTTAAAAACTTATCGTAAACTCTACAAGATTTAACAAAGTAGTTATTTCAACCTCCCAGAACTTTTTCATATCAATTCAGACTAGAGCTATAACCCTCTTGTCAGTCTAGTACAGTTTGAATGACATTCTTTTAAACTTAAACAATTAAAGCAATTTTAAACAATTACAACCTTACAAAGTTAGATTTCTAAATCGAAAAGAAATTTAAATGAATGAAATATATTTTTACTTCAGATTAGAAGGAATAAATCCTCTCCAATCCGGTGAAGTGGCTATTCTTTATTTTTGTTTCTGCTTCATTTTGGACTAAAATGTATGAAATAAAATATACAGAAAACTCTTTCCAAATTACACGGCTTTAATAAATTTGCAGGAAAAAGTAAAGATTATTTTTCAGCTACCTTACTATTCTTGGTGATTTCCTGGTGACTAATTCCTATCATATGCTTATCAGCCAAATAATTTAGATTGAAAATTTAAAGCCTGCTTTTTTAAGACAAAGATTAATAACATTATTTGGTACTTGATTAATAATAAGAATTGGAATTTCGTGTTGTAGATTTATGAAAATATTGTATTTAATTTCAAATGAAACGTTATATTTAATTTAATATAGTGTAACTAATAAGTTTTATGGAAATGTTGAAAGTCCAATTTATGAATTTGTTTGTATTCAAATTGAAGTAGCCTGTTTTTGTCAAACACTAGAATTTTTTTTTTGTTTACTATTTCAAGATCTCGACTACATCTTGTGAAGTATTAGTTTTATTAAAAGTAAGGCTGTGTGTGTGCGCGTGCGTGCGTGTGCGCGCGCGTGTGTGTGTGTGTGTGCGTGCGTGCGAGGAAGGAAGGAAGGAAGAAGGATGTCAAAGAAAAAGAAGGCAGTTTGAACAGTGCAAACTTCCTTCCAAAACTATAGGGGAAAATTAACAAATACTTTTTAATGAAAATGAGAACAGTGAATACACAAATGAAAGGAGAGAAAAGAAGAAGTATCACAAAAATTCAAAAGGGTTTACTACTTCTTTACCTTGTTAAAGTGAGCTGTAAATTTCCTTTTAGGTGCGTATGCGTGAGTATATGCACTAGTTTTGAAATACGCAGAAGGTATTCGAAAAAATATTCATCTAGTAACCTGTAAAATGTTTCTCTTTTCCACCTCTGTTGAAATTCTCTACTGATAAACCATATTAAAATTTAAAAGAACCCTTTCGAGGAACGTCAAAATCTGAATCCTTTGAGATCTTTCCCCTTCGAACACTATTATCAAACTACCGGAATCTCTCCAGTTTACTTTCGGAAACACTGACTTCATCAACTATCAACAAATTTTTAACTGTTATAAAAATGTTTAGTTATTTATTTTTACATTTTTTCACCATTTGAATCTTTTTTGCATACATGTGAACTAGCCACGTACAATGTGGAGATTCAGTGCCACACTTATGAGTAGTTACACGCACGGAAGTACATGTAAGTTAACGAGTCCTAGGCTAAGTTAATGAGTGTAATATTAAAATTTACATGAAAAGAAATTTAAAAATTAACTTAATAAATTTGCGTCCGGGAGGCTTGTTGAATAGGTGTTCTATATTTGGCACTGTAGTTTGCCATTTGAAAGAGAAATATGCCATTATAAATTCTAAAATTCGGCAACTTAGATAGGGGCAGCTATTTATTAATAAATCAGGCAACTCTATCTTAATAAATAGCACAAAATAGAAATTAACATTTTTTTTCCTAAAATTACCTTTCAAAAACCGTTTTTGTAGTCTTTACGACAGAAAGCAGATTAACTTCTACTATTCCAACGTTTATTTCAACTTTTATTACACAATTTTGCAGAAATATGTTTGTGAAACAGTTTAAATATTTTACTTGTTTTGCAATGCTCTTAGGTCTAGATGGCGGAAGGTTATTTCAAAAGCTAGCGTAGGTAAATATAAGATGTAGCACAAAAAAATTCTGTGCAAAGATTTTGTAAGGTTTTAATTAAACTAACAAAGTTTTATTTTAATTTAATTCTTTCTATCTCTTCTCATTTTCAACTTCCCGTTAGAAGAAGCGCGCGTTTTCAGCTTATGCTAATTTGAAGTGGAGCCAACGACTATTTAAGCAAGAGGTAGAAACCTCTGAGAGTGAGAGAGCTTTTAGTCTCAGATCACGGTGACTCTATTCGACGTTCGCTTGACTAGCTAGCAGTTAAATTCTAAGCCGTAGTGCTTTTACGGGATTGCTTATTGAAATAAATCCAAGTGCGTTAGTATTAGTAAATCTTGCTACGCACCATTTAGTTTAGAGGCCAACCTGGCGTTATATCTCTGCGAGCAACGACTATTTAATTTCTATTTAGCTTTAGTTTTAAAGCTATCTGATTGTTCATTTTAGACCCAAGTGTGGTCTTTTACTTTCTGTATCCCTCCCGAGTTGGGAAGTAGTTGTAAATAATTGTGATATAATAAAAGAGGATTTTAAATCCCTTTCAAATGCAGTTCTTCTACCACTTAATAGCAGTATCTACCACAGAACATAGCTGCATTCAGCTCCCTGTTCCAGATCAGTACTTAAGGAGTTCACGAAGATGTTTGCCAAGAATATGCGCCGAACATACAGTCCTGACAATTTCAGTTTTTTAATTTCGAAACTTTCTGAAGATTAGTGGGATTTTAGGATTCAATGGTCCCATCTAGGGCATCTATACAAATAATTTTTGAAACATTAACAGAATTTTAAGTAATAACGGAAGTGATGACTTAAAAAATACTGCTACGGATTTTGTTTTTATTCAGCTGTTTATTTAGAATTGTAATTAAAATTCTCTTAGTTTCCCAGTCCAAGGCAGCGCTTGAAGAATTTGAGAAGAAAACTATGCCGGAAAAAATACAAGAGCGCGTGCATTTAATATTTAATGAATAAATATCTCATAATTGTACTGTTTTGCTATCGAGAAAGCAGATTTTACGAGAATATTCTCGTGATGATTACAAAGCTTATAAAAGCCGGATCAAATCATCTCAGCTCAGTTGAAGTTGTTTTAAGGGAACTGTTGTTTACTTAGTGCTGCTATTGACTGTAGCGAATTCGTTGTGAGAGCGGATTAACTTTCTCTTTATTTTGAATTCAGTTGTATTCAACGTTTCAGTAGTTTTAAATATAACTACTGTGAGATATTTTGATATTGTACGAATATCTCCGAGGAAATATTTCAGCATTTTGTTTTATTTCTTGTGAAAAGAATACATTTTATTAACATTTTAACGACTTGTGAATTCAATCGAATACGAACCCGTACGCACGCAGCGGTACTACAGAAATGCTTACATTACATTATTCATTTAAATTTTCTTTGGAAAATTTTGATTTGAAATCTATCATATTAACCTAATCTCTGCATATAATAAAACTGTGTGTGTGCGTGCGTGCGTGCGTGCGTGTCTTTCGTTCGTGTTGCGAGTAAGCTAATAGAGCCAGGGCCACGAAATTTGGTACGTAGGTATATCTACACAAGAGCCACACAAATTCGAATTAGAATTTTTTTTATTTTATGTTTTGTGACCAAATCGCGTCATTTTGAGACATAATGGGCTACAGGAAAGCGAGATTTCACTCTATACATTTCATTTTTACATCGTCGTGAAGCGTAGACACTTAGCTATTTTACGAACTTAAAATAAATTTCGTATTTCAATAAATCGATTAAATACGAATCTATTTAGGAAGGTGAGCTTAACACCTTTTCGGCGGAATTTTTTTTTTAAAAACTTATTTTGAAAAACGTGCCGTTTATTTTCCTTCGATTTTTGGACACGTTGAACTTTAATCCTTTCGACTCCTTTTAAAAAAAGAATTTTGGAAAAATAATAATATTTTGTATTTTTTAAAAATTTTTTAAATGAAGCTTCCGAATACACTTCTCACATCTCAGATATTTTAAAATGTAGTTTTGGCAACAATTTTCCTTTCTTATCGTTGTTGATAGATTTTTGATGAAATTGCATCATTTTGAATAGTTTCATTCTTTTAAAAATTTCGGTTTGGCAACAATTTTTCATCGTATTTCTTATGTTACTGTTTTTAAGAGACTGAAAAGTTTAAGAAATTAAAAAGTTGTTTCTTTTTGCAACGGTAAATTGTTTAATTACTTTATTAGGATAATTAACATTTGTATCAAGGGATATTGCTTATTTCATTGTAATATTTTATACAAGTTAAATGGCTGCGATGTGACTGCTGACACATTTCCTCAGAAGATTACCTAAAGTATCATAACATTTCAAAATTTCAGAAAAAGGATCATTCAAACTATCGAGTAAGAAAATGTTTAAAAAATTTTAATTTTATTGTAGAATTTTTATATAATTTTTTATGTTGTCATGGTGGTGCTCAAGAAAGAGGATATAAATTATGCTTTAACAAATGTTTAATGCACATCTCATGCAATTCATTTGCTAAAAAGTCAAGACGTATATGTTTTTCTGGAGATACATCAGGGCCGTATACAAAGGAGGGTTGGAATCTTAACAAAGAGAAAAAAGTAGGAGGAACTTACGCGGCCATAGGTCCCAGGTGTGTCTTTTAGGCACTTTTCCGGTACGTTTAAAAGCCAGACGAAGGCTGGCCGCATAGCGGCTAGTAAAATAATAAAAGGTTGGCATGAAAGCGAACAATGGAAACGGAGAACGAAATAAAACATTTATCTCTAGCTCGCGAGACTCACTGCCCGGAATTCTAAAGACACGCTGTTTTTAAATATTTTGTGATTTTGCTGTTGAACTGAATTTTATGTGTCGTAAGAGGAAAGAACGCGATATTTGATAAATAAAGTTAACACACAAAATGTTAATAATAAAAAGGCAAAAAAAAGTTTTACAAGCCATCTTACTAGTAAAATTGTATATTCATATGATAAACTGAGAAAAGACTGAAAAAGCACTTAACGCTTCATCAGGAATTCTAAGCATAAGCTGCTATGCTGCTTTTAAAGTTTTTGTAATTTTTTGTTGCATTGTTTATGGCGTAAGTGCGAAGAAAATAATGCTTAATAGTAAAGAAGGCAAAATGAGACTGCTTAACAGGAATGAGTGCTTTTAATCTTGAACTGCATTTTACAGAATTGGAACAAAAATAACTTCGGAAATTGTATTATTTATTTTCTGTTTCATTTTCTCTTCCCTCCCCAGTCGTTTGTATTTCTCAGATTAATTCGCTGATGGTAAAATTGTTATCGTTGTAAACAGTTGCCTGCCTTGTTATTACAATTTATTTAATGCAATCTACTTTCATTTTGTTCTTTTCCCAGCTAAAACTTTCACCCCTAATGATTATTCTCTCTGGAGGTAGAAATTAAATTAAGATTTAATTTATTTAAGGAAGATTAGCCGCGATTTAAATCTCCCTACTCAGTTCTGTTTTTTTTTTGCTTATAATAGGGAGTGCTTGTTTTTAACACAAGTGAACAAGTTATTATATCCGAAATAATCTAATTTCATAATAAACAAAATTTTCGAAATAATCATATTACTCTGGAGGCTAAGTATTCAAATTTATCTACTGCAATAAATATTGGGTTGGCAACTAAGTAATTCCGGATTTTTTTTAGAAAATCAAAGAATTTTTTCATGGAACTAAATAACTTTATTCTGTAACGTATTGCCCATTTTGATCAATGACCTTTTGTCATCTTTCAGGCGGCATCATAATCCCGCGTTCATAAAACTTCTGGTTTTTATTAGCAAAAAACTGAATCCGGTACGATTTGACATCATCATCATTGAAATTTTTACCATTCAAGGAGTTTTGTAAAGATCGAAACAAAAAGTAATCGGATGGTGCAAGGTCGGGACTATATGGTGGATGTGGCAAAACATCCCAACCGAGCTCCAATAATTTTTGCCGAGTGACCAAAGATGTGTGTCGCCTTGCTTCGCCATGATTGAATACAACACCTTTTCGATTTGTCGATTCGGGCCGCTTTTCTTCAACTGCATTGTTTAATTCCGTTAGTTGTTCAATGCAGACATCAGAACTGATCGTTCGTTGGGAGGTAAGAGTTCAAAGTAGACAATTCCTTTGTAATCCCACCAAACTGATAACAAAACCGTCTTTTGATGGATATCAGCTTTTGTTGTTGTTTGAGTTGGTTCACCTGGCCTGCTCCACGATCTTTTCCGCTCGATATTGTTGTAAACAACCCATTTTTCATCGCCAGTTATCAGTCGTTTTAAAAATCGATCATTTTCATTACGTTTCTTGAGCAAATCGTAGCCGTTAATGCGTCGCGTTAAATGCGTGAGGAACCCATGTATCGAGTTTTTGAACATAGCCAAGTTGTTTTAAGTGATTTTCAATGCATGTATGTGATACATGAAGCTTCTCTGCAATGTCACGTGTTGTACTGTAACGATCCGAATCGATTATTGCTTTGATTAGGTCGTCATCAACTTCAACTGGACGACCGGAGCGCTTTTCATCTTTGAGTGAAAAATCACCATAACGAAATTTGGCAAACCAATTTTGACACTGTCGTTAGTTTAAGGCTTCATCACCATAAACAGCACATGAGCTTGCGACGCGTTTTACCCTTTGCGGAAATAAAATAGCAAAATATGACATAAAATGTTCCTTTTGATTTTCCATTTTTCAACGAACGCCAAAGGAAAACTACGCAACCGATCAAGAAACTTTTTTACTGATTCACAGCTGAATTGCCAACTATCAAATAACAAAATGTGTTTTACATTTGTTCTACGTCTGCAAACCTAAAAATTCAACTGAAGCCATCTATGAGTGAAATCCGCAATTACTTAGTTGCCAACTCAATACATGTGTCACTTTCGTTGTTGCTAAGAAATAGAAATAACATAATAACTTAATCGGAGATTTCTTTGTAAAAGTTGGATATTTTAAGCATAAATGTCCTCATTATAAAGAACTGATGGTTCGCGAAATAAGGAAACGATAAAGATGGAATTACACTTAATACTTGTTGTGGGAACTTGCACAGCAGTTATAAACGTTTATATAACAGTTTATATAAGTCTTTAAAACAATATAATAAATCACACAAAGAAAATAGCGGATTACAAAGATATAATCCAGTAAATACTTTAAATGATCATTCTCGATGAGAAACTGCTGATTTATTGTAAGAATTAACAGTGCACAGCAAAACTTAATAACTGTAAACGACTCAATGAGAGGTCAGATATTTCTTGTTTATATGCTTAAGATAATTTGAATCATTTACGTTGAAGGAAAAGTTAATTGAATGTTATATCTCTTAATGATTAAGATTAGTGAATTAATGATGAAATGATTTTACCTGAAATTTATACAATTTTTGATTAACTAAGATGGAAAATTTCATGATATTAGCATATATTTCTGGGGTTCGAGAAATGCTTGCGTATGGATTTGACAGGTTATTGAAACAGCAATCAAATCTCTTAGGAGGAAGGTGTCATGGTCTGGTGAAAGCCACGCATGTGCACTTTAGACTAAACCACTCGCGCTTTCATGAGATTCCATTCCATTTTTTTACCATTTTCCGCAATTTTGTGTAATTTTATTTAATTAAATACCTTTCATCTTTGAAATAACTTACATGAGACTTAACAAAAATTAATCATACGTATTGTAGACTCATTAGGTTATTTTGAAGATATTAAAAATGTGAAGTGCCAGTAGCCGGGATTCGAATCTGGACCTCTCGAATACGCGCCAAGTGTGCAGCAGTTGTGCTTCGAAAGCATGCTAGAAAGGAAAGAGAAAATCCCTTTTAAAGGATTACCGGGTATGAGCGGACCTAATCGCCAAATCCTGGTGATGACGAATACTCATTCACCACCTTTTAAATCAGGCGCCACTTATAGAGCCATTAGGTTATATTGATGCTAGAGAAGCAAAAACATGTGAAATATTGTATCCTCGCCGGGACTCGAACCCTAGACCTCTCGAGTACGAGTTGAGCATGCTTCCAGTAATACCACGAAGGCATGCGAAAAGGAAGTAGAAAATACCTTATAGTATTTTGCTTTAATTCTCTTTTGGAATTTTACTTCATTTGGCAATGCAATTTCGTTATCGGAAATCTGAAATTCAAGTTACATCATTAATTATCTCTCACCATACTTCTTCCATTGAATAGTCTAATTATTCTCTGTGTTGTTCTTACGCAAGCACATGTCTTTTATTTGTCATTTTCCTTCTTGCAGTTGAAAAATAAAATTCTATTTAAACTTCAGTTTTAAAACTTTATAGCTCTGTAAGTTTACTTACTTTATGCCGATTCTTTTGCTTCTTATTCGGTAGGCTTGCTATGCGCACTATCAACAAACTTAAATAAAGAAGTGTTCAAACAGCCCTTGTGCTACATATTATATGTCAAAAGGAAACCTCAATCTATTACGATTCCTTTTACATCCGTGACTCGTTTTGAACAACTTCGGTAATTCCTGTTACTGTGAAAATTAAAACCGTTTGCATTTCAGACGATAGAAAAATTTAAAACATTTACTAGAAATTAAAATTATAGGAAACGTATTCTACAGAAACATGGATTAATGTTTCTAGAGCATAACAAAATATTTTAGAAAACCCCATTTATATTTTAGAAAACCCCATTTATATTTTCCTTATTTGCATTTCCATCAAAGAGAAAAACGCAAAACTTCATTTTTATTGCTCTATGAAGTTTGAATTTTATTTTTCCTTCGCTTTAGTTTCCACAAATAACCGCATTATTTCTGAAAGAAAAACCATTGTCAATAAGAAGAAATAAATTGTTTAAATATTGAACGAAAAAAATGAAAATTGATCGATTATATCCAAAACTGCACTGTTGTGATTCTAAGGGTATTTCCGAAAACTTTGAAGAGTTAGCTAGAGGTTTAAAGAGAAAAAGAACTGATTCACCGTTTGAAGAACGAAATGAGATCTGAAAAAGTCTCGAAAGACATCAATAAGAAAAGAACTCCTGAAAAGTCAATTGTTTTTATATTGTGTATCAGGCTGCTGCACGTGTCGGCTGCCAAAAGCCACTTTTTTTCCTTTTGATAAATGTTCGAAACTTCACATGTTATTTATGTTGAAAGCAACAGTCCGTGGATTCGAGAGCTTTAAAAGCGTTTCCTTATTTAAAAGTAGTCAGTACACAATAATAATACTAAATATTATAACGTTTTCCTTTTTGTTTGATTCTAAATATATTTTTACTAGAATTTGTGATGCAAATATATAAGGAATTAAAGGTTGCTCCGAAATGACTTCAAACTTTTTTTTCACTGCCAACGCAAAAAACTGCACGTACTTAAATAATCCTTCTCTAAAACAGAGATGCGTAACAACAGCTAAGGATATTGTTACGGATTTTATATTTATTTAGCTATTTTTAGTAGCACTTTAATTAAAATTCTTTTCCTCGTGCAATGCAGCACGAGACTTAGTTCAAGAGAAATCTACGCGTGTATTTAATTGTGGGGTATTACTTATTTAATTCAGTGTTCGATTCTTGAACCCCACAAAAATTAACAAGCAAATGTTAGGTACCAACTGGGATGGAGTTGACTAACTAACAAATTTTACCATTGCGTTGTGTAATTTAAAATGTTAGTGCATAATTCACTAGCAACCAATGAACCTTGATGCTAGTGAATCAATGTAATGTTAACATATTTTAAAGGAAACACATAAATCAGTAATACTTTAAAAAACCTTATAGTTTATTATATTTTTTAACATATCTAAATTATTTAAAAATCAATTTTAGTACTTAACCCTTCACTACCCCAGGAGGTATGAAAATAACCTAAGATAATTGTACCATTTTTTTTCTTCTTTTTACAGTGAAACATAACATGCGTTTTCAACAAATTTCTATTAAGTTCAAAATAAACCATATAAAACTTCCATAACAATTAATTAAGCATAACTATTTCTGTACATCGGAATTAATAAAACGCTATTTCAAACATTAATATTGGGTTGTAACAGATTCTTCAATTTTAAAATACAACTTAAAACTTCTAAAACTGTTAGTTAAGCATAACTATTTCATTGAGTTAAAATTTTTAAAATTCAAACAACTAATTCCCCTAACAATTGTTAAGTTCTTACACCTTAATAAAGAATAATAACAAGCTAACCATCTTAAATTTAAGAACATATATTTCGCAGAGAATTAAAAGAAATCTGCTATTCCTAACAGCTTAAAATTTCCTTCTTAAGGTAATTAGAGTATTCCCAAGGAGTAAATTCTATTTCAATTTTTTTTTCAATTTCTTAAACTCAGCTAGTACAGTTTTACTATATACCTTAGCATTTTTGTAGTTCACCAAATTAAACAAAATTTTTAATTTCATAACAATAAAAATCTTTAAACAAACTCATTAAAAAAATTAAGCCAATTAGAATTTACCATTTTCCATATAGGTAGAACCCTTCTAACAATTAATTAAAACAAATAGTAAGTTACGAATTAGGATAAATCATTTTTTTAAGTATTAGTAATTAAGATAAACCCAGTTAAGAAAAGAAACGACTAAAGGGAACTTAGCTGAACCGATACACAGCCGAACTTCCAGAAAACTCCATAGACGGCTCCAGACGTAGAGGGTACGATCCACAGTACATCTCACCCGCCTGGCCCCATTGTGGCCCTATGGTATTAAGAGATGCCTCAATCCAAACCACAAACGAAGACATTCAACGACCCAACCGGTTCCCCAAGACAAAAATATAGCCGGAAAAACCAATAGTCTAACAAAATTCTATAAATATTCAGAGAAACCAAATTCGGAATTCCAAGTAACTAAAAAGTTAGTAAAAATAACTAAATGAAATAATAAATATACAAGTTTAAATAGGTTGCAGCTGATAATAATCTGATAGGACAACACAAAAGGAAAGAAAGAAGAACCAAAAAGGAACAAAAAAACAATAATTATTATATATAAAAAAAGGTATTATAATTAAATTATTAAGGACATTTACTTTAGTTAAACACATAACAATTATACATCAGACATTCACACCAACAAGAACTCTATTTTCATTTATAAATTTCATTATAGCCATCGCAAATTTTTCAAATTTACTATATTTAATGTCATCAACATTTGCTGCATTAATCCCGTATACCTTTCGAATAAACTCAGTTAGTTTGCATTCCAATATAAAATGTCCAGAATCACCAAGAGAGTTACAATTCAAGCATAAATCATTATCCTGTAGTTTGAACCTGCTCAGATATTCGGGAAATCTTCCATGGCCCGTTAACACCTGGTTACAATCGAAATTGTTATATAATTTTCCTTTATAATCTATTTTAATCATATGCATGAAATTCTTATTTTTATCAGAGTGCAACCATTTATCGGTTGGAATCCGCTTTACCCCACTGCTTGGCGGCTATTGTTTTTGAATGAGCAATAAACGCGCCAACATGGGTAACTCCGTATATCCGCCAACATGGCTGACTGTTTGTACGTTGCCTACATTGTGCAATTCGCTCAAGTTTTTTTTTTTTAAGTTTAAAAGGAACTCTGTGCACATGGCGTTTTCTTATAATTTATTTTCGTTATTTTTTCTTATTTTGTTCATTTACAGCTTGAGTATAGGACCCCATTGGCAATTTTCAGCTTGGCGCACCTTTTAGACGGTATTTTTCTGGTAACCCAGTGAAGTCTAGAATACTCCATTTCGGCAACCCTGTTTGTATTTTTGCTAAATCTTAAATATTGATGTATTCAACAAATTTCTAGAAATTGTAAGGAACATAAACTGGGCAGAGTCTAGGATTTCTTTGTAAATTTACCATGATTTTGTAAACTTTACTAAATTTCCGGCATTTCTTTACTGTATTTTTAATGTAAACATGTATTCTGAACTCCTGTTTTGTTTTACAACTTAAAACTTGCATTTTCAATATTACTGCTTAAAATATGCTTCCATGTACTTGTGTATTTTCAAACTTTTCTTTCTTTTTAATTTAAACATGCGTTCTTAACTCCTATTTTCATGTGTTTAATTTAAACATGAATTCTGAACTCCTATTTTCAATTTTACAGCTTAAAATTTTTATTTTCAGTATGACTGCTAAAAACATACCTCCACTTATTTATTTATTTTCAGTTTTACTGTTTAGATATATATTCTAAATTTGTGTTTAAAATTTTTCTTGTTAAAATGTGCATTCTAACTTCTATTTTCAATTTTAACTGCTTTTCTAAGGCTAAACTTGTATTTTCAATATTACTATTTAAAATAATATGCCTCCACTTACTCATGTACCTTCAAATTTGCTGTTTAACCATATATTCTAAAATTTCTGGTTAAAACGTACTTTCTAAACTTGTGTTTTCAATTTTAACTGCTTTCCATGGCTTGGCGACATTTTTCGGTCGCCAAGCCAAAAAATCGCCAATGGAGTCCTATACTCAAGCTGTTCCGTTTTTTTTTAAGTTAAAACGCAACGGTGTGTACATGGTATCGTTTGTAATTTTAATGCCCTTTTAAAAAAAATTCCTTCTTTCTTCGATGCCATTTTGGTTACGTTTTCGCGGAGCGTGTCGGGAAGGTTATGTAACGGCATAAAATGTGTAAGTATTACAACATAAAATGTAAATAATTAATTTAAACCTGACAAATATTTTAATGATCATAATGTTCGTTTTGCATATTATTTTATTATCTTTTTGTGGCAACAGTTTCCATACTAATTTATGCTTTAGAATTCTATGTTTTGTTTACAATAGGTTTTCGCGGAGCGTGTCGGGAAGGTTGCAATTGCAAAGACGTTTCGCAGAAACGCGCCGAATCGGCGATTTTCAAAACATCGCCAAGCAGTGGGCTAAAGCGCATTTTCACCCATTTATCTTTCCATTCGTCTATATATTGTTTATTCATTACATTAATTGCACGTTTCCGAGAGCCAAGTAGTTCAATAATTACAAGGTCAATTTTAGATACAGCTTCTTTGGCCAGACTGTCAGCTCTCTCATTGGCCTGATAACCTGCATGGGCTTTAACCCAGTGCAAGCCCAATATCACTCTAGAAAAAACACTATGTAAACATGATTTCAAGTTTACAATAAATAAATTATCGCTATCTGGCCGGGAAAGCGCATGCAACAGCGAGAGACAATCTGCATATATGTTAACATGAGCACCATCTCGCACATTTTCTTTAATCCAAAGTAAGGCCTGGTAAACCGCCGCACTCTCGGCCTGATAAACCGAATTATAATTATTCAACACAAATTGTTTATTTCCGATCTCAACTGCGTAGTAGTAAACGACAAAAGCTGTTGCAATGCCATCCCCAAAACCAGAACCATCTGTATATATATATATCATATTCACTTGTAAAAGGTTTATCAAATAGAAACATAATCTTCTGAGCAGGATGAATCAAATTAAAATTAAACTTCTCAAATACATTCCTGGTTATAAGATAATCGCCATACATTTTCATCTCAGTATGACCAGAACGAAACAAAATTTTTCATAATAGAATTTATACATAATAGAGAGAGGTGGCAGTCCGGCCAATGCACATACTGCCCAGTCTTAAAGCATCTTGTTAATGCCAAGGCCCAACCCCTCTGGATAGTGTCAAGCTTCATTCTGACTCTTACTAACTCCCCCGCTCTGGAACCCCAAGAACTTACTCCATACATAACAACATTTTTAAAGATATTCAAAAGAATTGAAGATTTATAGCATAAGATATCAGCCGTAAAATTTCTCTTATAGTACATTAAAAGACTATCAGTCTTCTTTTGAACGTTTTTGAAGTGTTCCTTAAAAGTCAATTTTTGATCGATTGTTACACCCAAATACATAAGGTGATTCACAAATTTGATCCTTCTATTTTGACATTTTAATTGAGAGTTTCTAACTCTCCTCCCTCCCCTAGGGAAGAAAAGAGCACAAGTCTTATCTAGATTAAATACCAGTTTTTCTTTAGTCAGCCAACAGTTCATTATATCCATGACACGATCGAAGGTATTTTCCATTTTTTCAAGAGAATCACCTCGCATTAACAGCATGATATCGTCTGTGTATACAATAAATTTAGCATTTTCAGGTAAACTATATTGCAATAATTTGTCAATTACAATATTCCAGAACAGGGGAGCGCTGCAGGAGCCCTGCGGGCAACCCCTATAAATATCAAATTCCGAATACTTATTACTACCGGGAGCACAAGTGAATACTATCTTTCTATTTGTAAAATAATGCCTTATCAATTCAAAAATATTACTGGAAACTTCCAGTTGACAGAGTCTCTCCATCAACGAAACCCAATCCACGTTGTCGAAAGCTGAGCTAATATCGAAAGAAACCATGCCAACATGCTGATATTCTCGATTCTTCTTAACATATTCCACCACTTCATACAGTGCATCTCCGGTGTTCCTTCTAGCAGTGAAACCAAATTGACAGCCGCTGAAAGGCCTGTTCCTGGTCAAATAATGCAAAACCATTCCCGTAATCAATTTATCTAGGATTTTTCCAAAACAGTTCAAAAGAGATATAGACCTCTGTTTTTCATTACTCTTAGGTATCAACACAACCCTTCCTATTTTCCATCTATCTGGGAAGTAAGAGAAATTCAAGCAAGAATTGTACATACAGACAAAAAAACTCCGAAAAATAAAATAATTTTTTAGCCCAAACGGCATGAATTCTATCGGGCCCAGCAGCAGCTCTATCCCGTAGACTGCCAACCACACTCAAAATCCTTCATACGTGAAAGAAGGATCCAAAACACCCTTAGAAACTTCAACATTTTCCACTCCCATTGCTTTATCGAGGTTAAAAACCTTTTCTATATTTTTACGATTAATATCTTTCCAATCACCGGGGTTCGCTGTCAATCTTTTAATAACACTTCTAATTTTAATCTTATTTGCAGCTATTCTGTAAGGTCAATCATAATAATTATTAACTTTCAGGAAATGTTTAATTTTTTTATCTTTTCTGGTTCTCCTTATCAAGCACTTATATTCAGCCATCTCTTTTTTATATTTTAAAAATCGTTGACATTTATCATTTTCATTCAGACCTCTAAATTGGTAGCTCTTTCAGAGAGCCTGGACACGTCTCTTCTGTAATTCGTGTGTCCACCATGAAGTGGGTTTTGCCGGTCTGATTTTCCGTACCAAAAATCGCTGAACCCCAGATTGCAGACTATTTTCAAATTTGTCAATAATATCCGAAATTTGCTTCTTATAGCGGGCCAATTCAAAGTCCCCAGTAAATACTTTTACCTTTTTAGCCAACCACCTGCACAGTTTATCAATCCTCACTATATTCTTTGAAACGATTTCTACACTCAAACCATGCACCATAACATCAGGGATTTCAAAAACAATATATCTATGATCAGACAAGGAACCCTTCTCCCATATTTCCATCTTATATTTATCATTATTTAATTTGTTTGATCCAATAACTAAGTCCGTCCAGCCCTGACCAACCGCCGAACAAGACGTAGGCTTACAATCAAAATCATTATATAAAACCAAATCGTTAGGAACCAAAAAATCAAATGTTAAAATACCCCTTACTACATTTTTTGAATTAAAATCTCCAAAGATTAAAAATTTATCATACAAATTTAAAACATCTTCAAGCCTACCCAAATTAGACACTAAATCCTCAGCTGGGGAAAAATAAACACAAATTAAACCAAGTTTCATATCACCATTAATTACAGTAATACTTGTAATCTCATCCGTTTTCCAGTCTGTTATCAATTCTATATTTTCATTCATTACAATTATTGCGGCTCGGTCACCAGGACATGCGGAAACTCTGTATCCACTATTAAACAAAGGCCACCTTCCCAGCAATCATATACGACTCCTGCAGCAAGGCTGTATCTGGATAATAGCCAATAACTTCTCCAATCACAGAGAGCTGAGCAGCGGCAAGGGCACAATGCTTTAAATTAATGCTTATTAACAACATAAGAAAAAACAAATACCACACTACAAATATATATAGTTTCCTATAAAATACAAATATATACTTCAATAAAATATAAAATATTTTCCTATAAAATCTTAAAGCTAAAAGCCAAAGTATCAAACCGTGTAAAAATTAAATACAATATTTACAAGTATTTACAAAGTACTGAGCTTTGTTGCCGTGCATTTCAATTCTTTGAATATCCAAATGATTCTTGATATATCTAATTTCATTTATATAAACCGGACACTCCTTCCAGAAGGCATCATGCGCAGTATCATACTTAGTACCAAATTTTTTATTAGAGGTACTACAATTAATACAACAAGGAAATTTTTCTGTACCCACATGACCACGAGCACATCTAGAACAAATGTGTTCATTTTTACAAGTCTTTTTCGTATGTCCATATAAAAGACAATTCATACAGCGTCTTGGCTGCAAAAACAATCTAGTCTCTCACAATCAAGAAATTCTGCCTGACACATCAAATTTATCTTAAAAATACGGTTAGAGGTGCCGTTTTCTTCATCGTATTTATTAAAAAACATTAATTAAATTAGTATTTATTAGAAACTTTTAAATAAATTTTTCTAATCGTATTTATTAGAAAATTTTAAATAAATTTTTCTAATCGTATTTATTAGAAATCGTATTTATTAGAAAACATTAATTAAATTAGTATTTATTAGAAACTTTTAAATAAATTTTTCTAATCGTATTTATTAGAAAAAAAAAAAAAAAGAAAATTTTAAATAAATTTTTCTAATCGTATTTATTAGAAATCGTATTTATTAGAAAATTTTAAATAAATTTTTCTAATCGTATTTATTAGAAATCGTATTATTAGAAAACATTAATTAAATTAAAGCGAACACAATCACCTGAACAATTACAATTAGATCTCGAACTTTCAACTAGGTCATCATTATCACAAAATCAGATACATTATATATTATAATTTTAGGTGCTATAAATGTTTTGCTCTTAGCGCGAATACGTTTATTCAATTTTTCATTTTCATTAATGTGTTTTGCCAATCTATTCTCGGTGAAAATGCGCTTTAGCCCACTGCTTGGCGATGTTTTGAAAATCGCCAATTCGGCGCGTTTCTGAGAAACGTCTTTGCAATTGCAACCTTCCCGACACGCTCCGCGAAAACCTATTGTAAACAAAACATAGAATTCTAAAGCATAAATTAGTATGGAAACTGTTGCCACAAAAAGATAATAAAATAATATGCAAAACGAACATTATGATCATTAAAATATTTGTCAGTTACGTTTAAATTAATTATTTACATTTTATGTTGTAATACTTACACATTTTATGCCGTTACATAACCTTCCCGACACGCTCCGCGAAAACGTAACCAAAATGGCATCCAAGAAAGAAGGAGTTTTTTTTTAAAGGGCATTAAAATTACAAACGATACCATGTACACACCGTTCCGTTTTAACTTAAAAAAAAATCTGAGAATTGCACAATGTAGGCAACGTACACAAATAAACAAAATAAGCTAAAATAACGAAAATAAATTACAAGAAAATGCCATGTGCACAGCGTTCCTTTTAAACTTAAAAAAAACTTCAGCGAATTGCACAATGTAGGCAACGTACACATGTTACGCGGAGTTACCCATGTTGGCGCGTTTATTGCTCATTCAAAAACAATTGCCGCCAAGCAGTGGGCTAAAGCGCATTCCAACCCTATTCTCTTCCAAGCGATCCGCAACACCAGCGACGTAATCACCATTTCTTCTATGATATGTATGAGTAAGCTTAATCTGCAAATCCTCTGGTTTAATCACAGAGATCAATTCATCGAAAACATCTACATCTGAGGTCAAAGGCCTAATAATAACCTCATTGCGCACCTCACCCTTTTTCTCAGTCAAAACATCTTTATAAAACTTTTTAAACTTATTTTCTTTCTTAAAAATATCGGCCTCTGTTTTCTTCCCAATCAGATTCTTGATTTCCTTCAATTCCTCCTTTATTTCGCACATGTGATCATATTTCGTTCTAATAATATCGGCTTCAATTAAATTTAGATTATGAGACAAAAGCTGATCTGTTATCTTGTCCAAACATCCAACCATACCATCAATTGCAGAACGCGGAACACCGTTTTTATATGTGGGCAACATTGTAACAAAACCGTAAAGCTCTCTTACCACACATAAAATACCATCCGAAGAACCCAAAGTCCTATCCATTATACTCTCTCTACGTTCTTCCTCATTTCGAGATCGATTTTCATTATTCTCTTTTGACATTCCTTCAATTCCTGTACTTTCCAGTTTACCGTGAAAATTGCCAATTTCAACATACTCTTCCTCTATGTGTTGGCTTTCATTATTTAATTTGACATTTTCATCCATTTTAAGTTAATAGTAAGCACAGCAAAATTACTATAAATCAAATCATATCATTTTTCTTTAAAACCAATAAACAAAAATGTTTAAAATATAAATAGGCTTAAAATTTCAGTCAAACATATAAATTCATAATTCAAAGTTCAATCAGTTCTGCGCAAAATTATCAGTTTTCTACACAAAATAATTTAAATAATCACAATTTCTTCTTTTGAGACATAAAATAAGCTTATATAACTCCGAAATAATTTTTAAA
>KK119471.1:59743-71588 GCA_000611955.2 Stegodyphus mimosarum
ATATATATATATATATGAGCTAAAATATTATTTGAATCAAACAAAATAAAAAAAGGGAGTTGCTTTGCCTAAAAGTAAAAGTCTGAATAAAATCAGAAAAAGCTATTTGGCACCAGCCATCTGTTATAGTGCGGCAAAAAGAAACAATTTTTTTTTGTTTCCCCAACGAAAGGGAAAAACTACAATAACTTATCGATTGTTTTTTTTTTCTGCAGAGAATGTTTTTATTGTAGCAGGAAGTTACCAAATCAAGTGGTTGTTTTAAAAAAATAATATTATGAAACTGGTTGTTTATTTTATTTTGATTACTTGTGATATCGTATTTTGTATTGCTGATTTGTTTTTCAAATAAATGTTTCATTACTTGAAGTGTATTTAAAGGAAAATAATATCAGTTTTAAAGTTTACTGAAATTAACTAAATTAATTATAACAAACCTCAGTTAGAGAGTTCATACTTTAACTAAATTTAAGGAACTATTAATAGGAAATTAGGTTTTCTTTATTAAAATGTTTCTTAAAGAATGAGGATTACTTAAGGTATCTCTGCATACGTTAAAAAGACGATTTCGGCGAAAAAAATTCGAATTTTATTTTATTCCCCAGTTTGAAGGAGCAGTGTTCTAGGATTCTAAAAATGGTTTATTTTTATGTTTATGATAATTAGAAGAAAAGATATAGCCAATTTAATTGCACCGGAAGTGAAAATAGATAGACCGGAAGTGCCATTTAAAAGGCTCAACTTAAATGTAAACAATGGTGTTATCCGTGTTTTTAACTTTTTAGTCCAAAGGGATTTAGTCCCGAAGGACTATTATTTTTTATCTATTTGTGTGTAAATTGTGCTCAACCATTTCATTTTAATTCTAGGTCCTTTTTCTTGTTTCTAGCAACAATATTTTGGCTTAATTTTTCGAACTGGGACTAACAACATTCCGATTTTTATTCACGTTTCTTATACGCTTGTTCTTTGTTTTCTACACTCAAATTCATGCTTTATTTTTGTTTAATTTTTATATTTATCTTTTTAATTCCTGTATTTGTTTTCCTCTGAGCGTTTGTTGCAATATTTTAATTATTCTAAGCTGACAAAAACAAGAGCTAAGAAAAGTAAAAAGCGATCTTTTTATGGTAATCGCTATACAATTGGAACTCGAACTGTTTGTGGTAATGTGACAACTGCAAGCTTATCCAAATTAAAAACCTTTGAACTTAACAGATGTTGTGACTGCAAACAATGTTCAAGACCTAAACGGAAATAGAATATTTGATGTTGCAACATTAGCTTCTATTTTTTCTATTCTCTGCTGTCCAATGTGTTTCGAAACTGGCTTGCAATCACTAGTAGAAGATTCAAAATTTGGACTTTGCTAAAACTTTAGCTACACATCTGGTAAAAAGTTGTTCACTTCGAATTTGCCATTCATATCAAAAGCAATATTTAGGTAGCATGAAAGCAAATTGTTAGAAGCTGTAAAATACGTATGTATCTGATCAGAACATAAAAGAAGCTGCCAAAGAAATTATAACTTTAAAGAAACGTACAGCTTGTGGTGTTTCTGTGGATGGTACCTGGCAGCATCGTGGCCAAATATCCCTGAATGGTTGTGTGTCTGCCTTTTCTATTGCCACAGGTAAAATGCTGGATGTATATATAACAGTTTTAATTTTTAATTCAAGATATCTTGGATTACTTGCTGTGTTTAAATACTTAGCTATATAAATTGAACATGAAATGATCAAAAATTACTTTGGAATTGATAACGAAAGAATAAAGAACTCAAAACGTCATTCGTCACTCGTTTTGAAAATAGCCAGAAAATTATTAAAAGCAAATAGGAATACAAAATTACTTAAATATGAAGATAAGGAGGGTTTGATTTACAAATGTAGAGAACTTTAAGTGTGCAAACACAGCAGAACAATTTTTCTGCTAATGTGAAATCATTAAACGCGTTTTCTGGAAAACTGATTTTTTTAGTATTTTTACATACAAGAAATGTAGCTATTCAAAATTTTTTAAATATATTTAGATTTAATTTTAATACAGTGTTTTCTATATTGTTTTCTAGGTTTTAAATTAAAATGTAAGTTCTATCTATTAATTTGGTTGATTTATAAACATTTCTATATGAACTAATAAGAAATATTCTATAGATAACTGTTTTTTTACCACGCAATTTCACATATTTTAGTAAATTTTAGAAATATCGTAAAACTTTTAGCTAACAACACAGATGAATGTTGTAGTAATATACAGTATAAGTGAAATTAAAATATATACAATAGAAAAAAATATATGATATCTAACATAAATATTAAATTTTCCTAAAAATTTGCATAAAATTGCATCTATTTCAAAAAATTACGAAAATGTTCCCCAAAACTTTATTTTCATGATTTGATATCAGACTTCGACTAAATAAATATATATTTAATCAGTGTTCTAAGTTTTTTAAAAAAAGTTCTCCGAATGTAGGCACATACCTTAAAATCGAACTGGCTTTTATGGCACATGGAAAAAGGGAGGATTTGTTAGTATTAGCTTGTAGAGACATTAGGTTATTTCGAAGCAGGAGACATGAAAAATAAGCAACGCCTTCGCCGGGAATCGAACCACGGACCTGTCGGTTACGCGTCGAGCAGGCAGACCACTACACCACGAAGGCATGCGAAGAAGGCGAGAGAAATACCTTATAAGCTGTTGAATTAGAGATTCAAGTGGATCCAAGTATGACAATTATCGCAATAAAAAATAAAATAGTTCAAATTGAGACATACGATAAAGAATTTGCTAAGGAAATATTTTTAACGATTGTTGAAGAGAGAAAAAAAGAGAAGAAACAGAAGAACCGCGAAGAAAAGACGAATTAGAGGCGCAGCAGAAAAGAGAGCAAATGGAATTTGAATTGTGGAAACTCGAAATTGAATCTCGTGCTCGGCTAACACAAAGTCCACCAACGAATGAAATAGGACAACGCAATTTCGATTTAATTAAGCTTATTCCTAAGTTCAAGTTAAGAGAAGATGTTATCGTGATTTATTCATCCTTATTTGAAATACAAGCTAAAGGAGAAAAGATTGATCCTAAAGACTGAGTATCATGTTTATTGACTTTAATGCCATCTGAAATCATTAACTAATTGGTAATGAATCTGAAGAAAATTTTGAGGATTATGAGTACATTAAGGCTATCTTGTGGAAGAGATTTAAACTCAATCCCGAAAGCTTTAGGAAACAATTTGTGATGCACCAAAGGAACACTGAAAAATCATGGAGGGATTTTTACTACGAAATTACAAGTTATTTTGAAGAATGGATCAATGGGCTTGAAATAACAGACTTTGCCGAGTTAAAAGACATCATTATCACAGATCAAATTAAGAAAAGAGTGCCTCATGAAGTAAGGGAGCATTTTCTTGACGATTGGATGAAGTTTGTTGCTCCGACCAAATTAGCGGATAAACTTGACGAATACGACAATGTTCGTAGTACTTCAAAAAAGACTGGTGGTAGTCCATCAAAAGACAAAGAAACCTCGTTCTTCGCTTCCAGAAAGGACTTCCAAAAACAAATCGTTCTCCTTTCAGAATACGCCAAGAGTAAATCCTTTCCGTAAGAATGACATGCCACAAAAGCCAGTTTCCAAACTAACTTATAACTGTAGTTATAACTGTAGGAAAGAAGGTCATACATCTAGATTTTGCGCCAAAATCAGATACCAAAAAGTACTCCTGCAACAGCACAAAACAATTTAATTCAAACACAACAGCCCTTGCAGAAAAGGAAAAATCAGAAGTGCTAACTTTCAAGATCTCTATTCCCGTCTCAAAATCCATGGACGTATCTAGCAACATAAATGATTTGAAACTTGTCAAAGTTAAATGCGGAAATATTGTTCTAAATGGAATCGTCGACACGGGAGTACAAATTTCCGACGACATACCTTACGAAGGAGAAAGTAAAATAGAGATATCTTCTGCATTTGATGAGAACGAAATCACTCCACTGAAAATTTTCTAGATGAAAATTGACGATGACCTTCATGGTAGAGTACCCATTACCTGTGCTGTTTCAAGAAAGCTAGTTGCCGACTTGTTACTGAGTTCTTCAGCTTATGAAATGCTCTGCGAAAATATTGAACTGTGTCACAGTGATCGTCAGTGGGATACATCTTCCATAGAGTGTAAAGAATCGGATGACGAACCCTCACCATTTGAAGACAATACTTCAAATTTAGTTGTTGTTAATCAGATTTCCCAAAGAGACATAGAAACTGTGGGAACAACAAGCAAAACAAAACTAGAATTTAGAGCACTTCAAGAACAAGACGAGACTTTGAAAAAGTGTTGTGAATGGGCAAATAAGAATCAAAATTCATATCCTTTTGATAATGGTGTATTACTTCACATTGAATATATCTGTGGTGAAAACATTAAGCAAGTTGTGTAGCCTTTGGCAAAAAGAAAGGAAGTTCTGAAAATGGCACAGGAACCCGCTCTTACTGGACACCTTGGTGAGAAAAAGACAATTCAACGAATCAAGTACTCATTCTTTTGGCTTACTATTAAGCAAGATGTTAAAATTTTTGCAAAGGTTGTAAAGAATGTCAAATGAGAAGGACAATTACATATAAAGATAGAATTCCAGTTCAACCTATCGTTAAACCGGAAACACCCTTTGAAGTATGGAGCGTGGATTGTGTCGGACCGTTAGAACCTCCATCCGGAAGAGGTCATCGGTTCATGATATGTGCAGTTGACCTATGCACCAGACGGGCAGAAGCCACTCCCGTCAAAGAGATAAGTGCAAAAACAACATGAAACGTTTTGATGAGGATTTTTTCTCAAACTGGGTTTCTGAGGATGATTTGTTCCGACCAGGGAACTAATTTCACAACCAAACTCACCCGAGCTTTTGAGGACCTTCTGGGTGTGTCTCCACGATTCTCCACGCCAGGACATCCAGAGAGTATGGGTGCTGTAGAACGTTGGAATAGAACCTTAAAAGAGATGATGAACAAAAGTGTCCAAGAACATGGGAGAAATTGGGATTTACATCTTCCTTATCTCCTGTTTGCCTACAGAGGAGTACCACATAGCACCACTGGTTTGTCTCCCTTCCAGATGGTGTATGGAAGAATACCACCAGAACCTTTGTTTGGGCTGTTTGTAGTGAAGAATACCACCAGAACGTTTTCTGAAAGAGATCTGGACGGGTGAACGTAGCATACCAGTCACAGCTTCCTGATCAATTGAAAATTATCTACAAGATCTTTTAGAAAAATTAAGAAAAGCTCGTGACATTACGTCAGCAAACTCCAATATATCTCAAAAGGAATATACTTCAAGATATAACTTGCGTTCTAAAGAAAAGACTTTCAATGTAGGGGACAGAGTCCTCATCTTAATGCCATCATCACAATATAAATTGCTCAATACTTAGCAAGGACCAGCTACTGTAATCGAACTTACAAGGCCACACTCTGCCAAAGTCGAAATGGAAAACGGAACTATAAGAGAACTCCACATAAATAAGTTGAGACCTTATATTGCTCGTATAGATCACGTTGGTATCATTTTTGAACAAGATGAAGACTTTGGAGATATCCGCTACGCACCAGCGGATCCTATGAATAAATCTGCTGAAGATATCTGGACTCACAAAATTTGAAAGGTGACTTAAAACATTACCAACGAAAAGGACTATTTGAAGTATTAAAATCTTATGCCGATGTTTTTAGCAACAAACTGGGCCAAGCTAATGTCTATGGTCATGACATAAAGTTTACAGCCCAAAATGATTAAGCCCTTATCGTGTGCGTGTTTCGCTTCAAGATGAAGTTGATCGCCAAGTTCAAGAACTTTTAGAACTGGATCTTATAGAACCCAGGGACAGTGAATGGACACATCCTGTAGTATGTGTTGTAACAACGAATGGTAGTGTTAGACTGCGCATAGATTTTAGACTTTTAAATATCTTCATAGTTCTGGATGCCTATCCGATGAAGATTGCTAAAGATTTACTTTTCGAAATAGGGAAAGCCAAGTTCATAACAGTTCTCGATTTAACCAAGGGATATTGGCAAATCCCGATGAAAGAAAGAGCCAAACCTTACACAGCATTTATCACTCATTCTGGCCATTACCAATAAAAAGTTCTTCCTTTCGGTTTGAAAAATGCCGGAAGTACCTTTCAAAAATCCATGGATAAGGTACTAGCAAACCATAAGAAATACTGCCGTTCATACATTGATGGTGTGGCAATATTTTCGGAGACTTAGGATGACCACCTCCATCACATCGACCAAGTGTTTCAGAGTCTGAGAAAAGTAGGTCTTACAGCAAATCTAGAAAAATGTGATTTCGGAAAGAGTCACGCGAAGTTTCTAGGTCACGTATTCGGTTCTGGCACTCACTCTCCAGATCCTGAGAAAGCAGAAGTCATCCGGAATCGTTCTAAACCTGCCACTAAAAAAGAAGTCAAAAGTCTTTTAGGGCTAGCACAAGTTTTTTTTTTTTTTTTTTTTTTTTTTTTTTTTTTACTCTCTGAACTTTGAGCAACATTGTCTCTACGGTGACGAATGCGCTTCTCGTGGAGGCACTAGTAAGAATCAGCCATTATGAATAAAGAAAAGATTGTGTTGTCTGGAATGGCAACATCAGAAAGAAAAGAACGTTGGTTATTCAAAAATAGAGACAGAGCAGATGTTATCAGCGAACGGAGGCACACGTTGAGCGCTGCTTATCGTAATTGTAATTCATCGTGATTCTAATTAATCTTTTATCGGTTAATTTCCTTTGTTATATTAGTAAAACATGTTGTTCGTTTTGTAAGAAAGTCTGGATGAATCTTTTATCATTTGGTGTATCTATGATCTCTTCGGCGGGTCATCCACCAAAGGGAGAATAAAACTATTTGTCCGTTCTCAAAGAAGAAGAAAGTTTTTACTTACCCCTTAACAGCTTCAGTACTACATATGCTGTCTGTATGTATAACTGTTTTAAAGATTTTGCCGAGATCCCCTTCACTGCTTTGAAAATTGCAAAACCTTCTATCTGAAAGGGAAAATTAATATTTCTCAGTCTACTTGACCATCGAAAATATAGTCATTCTCCATTTTCCAGCAGAAGGCACTGATTATATCGTCCTCAGGCTTTGAGCTATCAGTATATGTTTCAAGTTCTGTATTACTCATTAAGGCTTCGTAATTATGGCGTGCAGGGTGGGTTTTTGCCGATGGTACTATCTTCTCATAGTCAGTGTTCAGATAGGTGGCATCGCCTGTAATAACTTCCACTCTTATTCTTAAAACTTTTGCCATTATGGTCCTTTTTTGAGCTACCAAATATAGTGGTTTGAGGCCTGCAAGATTGAGTACTGCATTTTTCGGTGCAGTTCTCT
Source organism: Stegodyphus mimosarum (assembly GCA_000611955.2). Taxonomy (NCBI): domain Eukaryota; kingdom Metazoa; phylum Arthropoda; class Arachnida; order Araneae; family Eresidae; genus Stegodyphus; species Stegodyphus mimosarum. The sequence continues at coordinate 67,147 of KK119471.1, forward strand.
ATGCTCCTATTAATAAAAGGGCAATCCGCCTTTGGTAAGCTGAGAGTTTTTCTGACTTTATGCGCATTTAACGTTGTACACTAAGCTGATGCTGCAGGGCAGACTGTTGGCTCTGTCAGCGTGTGATACCACGTTTTTAGAAGTGCTGTGGAGGTGTCCCAGTTTTTTCTCTGTCATCCACCAATATGTTCTACTGCCAATATGATTTATTTTTCAGATATTCTACGTGCAAAATCCAATTGAATTTATCACCTAAAATAATGCTAAGATATCTTAACCTTTTTTCTTAGCTTGACTGAGTACTCTTCAATTTTGAAAACTGGAAGCCTTATTAGGGTTTTCGGATTTCCAGTTACTGTGGCAACCGCTTTTTCATGTTGGAGCTTAAATTATGCTGAGAGCTCCAGTTCGCGAGACAGACAGTCTAACGCTTGATATTCTTATATTCTGGCAGTCGCCCCTTCTATTACCAAGATGTCAGCTGCGCATACTTGTGCATATATATTCCGATTTTGAGACTATTCAGTAGATTGAGCGCTCCATCCACTACGAAGTTCCAGAATGTTGGACCAAAGCACGATCCGTGGGCAGACTTTGTTGATGCGTCTTGTGACAATGCCTCCGTCTGAGCTGACTCTTAATGTTACGCGTGACAGATATCTGCCGATTATTCGAATGACCTTCATTAGTAACTCCCAGGCAGTCCACTGAGATGAGCATATCTCGCCACCAAAAGTGATCAAAAGCTCCTCTGATGTCAAACAAGATTACCGTTGCGTACTTACTCCTTGCAAAACTGCTATCTCGGATTGTTTTAAGGCTGTACAGCGCGTAATCCACTGATAATCCAACTTTACAGCCAAATTAAAAATGGTTTTGCTAGCATCTCTGTATATGCAACTAGAAGCAAAGCGGGGGAAAATTTAGACAGATTTAACTTGCAAACAGGGAATGAAAGTTCGGACAACCTGAAGGAAGTTAATAAAAAATTGCTAAATGTATAAGGTATTTCTCCCATCTTATTAGCATGCCTTCGCGGTGTAGTGGTCAGCACACTCGGTGCGTATTCGAGAGGTCCGTGGTTCGAGTCCCGGAGAAGGCATGGTTTATTTTTCACTTCTTCTGCTTCCCAAATAACCTAATGACTCTATAATGGCGTCCGAACTAAAAAATGTGATGTGTACACCACATAACTTCCTTGCATGGAATATTAAATTATACGCATTTTGCATTTCATATATACTTGTTGGATTGAATTCAATTTACTTCGTCGATAGAGCATAAACCCCAATAGAATAAATGCACTCTCTAAAATTCACCATATTTGTTTACCATAGCGACACTCTGGCGCTAGGTTCACTTAACAGCGTTACATCTCATTCATTTTATAACTCAAAATGCACAGAAATTATGTATATCATCTGAAGAATTACCTAATCGTTGCCGCATGTTCTATTCAAATGCATGTTGCCGCATGTTCTATTAAATTATAATATATGTGAAACGATGCGTAAAAGGAATTAAATGAACAAGCAAGGAAAGAAACAGTTTTTCACAGACGATTCAGTATGTCTCGTTCAGTTGATTCACATCTCACTTCGACAAGTCAAAAAAGTCAAAATATCCATATTAAAAATTACGAAGTAAATCTTAAACGCTTATTTCCTTGAATAAATTCCATAGCATAGTTTAATTCGCAATAATAAAAGAAGGCGTTATCTTTGTTTTTGCGAAACTTAGTTTCTCTAGATTGGCAACAAATCCACTATTCTGCTAAGTTTCAAATGTAAACAAATACGGCTGCTATACGGCCAAAAAAACTACGCTTAGCTGCACTTAGACAGTTTTTAAATTGTTAATAATTCTGCAACTATAACATACATGTTAACTAAAGACATAAAACCCTTAACAGGAAGATAAGAACAACATAATTCAATCATTTTTAAGGCAAAAAATGCACAATTAACAAACATCTAAGATTAAAAAAACTGAGCTTACTGAGCCGAGTAACAGAGTGGATATATATATATGTGTGTGTATTTATATACTTTTGGGGCGGCTGATTGCAACCAAAATAGGAGGTGCATATCTACATGTTATAGCAGTCCTATATACAAAATTTCAACGTTCTGAGGTTACTCCTTTTTACGTACGTATGTACGGACGCGCAAACGCCACGAAAAAAATCTCTTCAGAATCAATTTTAAATAAGTTTTATAATTTTTTCGGGGAAAAAGAAATCTTTATTGTGTCCTTACGTACGGATGTCACTCAAAAACATCGTTAAATTGCGTTCGATAGCGGTCAAAATGGATATTTTCGTTGAAATACGATAGCAAAATTTTTGGCGATTACAATACGTCCTTTTTACTTCGTACAAGGAAATGAAAAGGTGGTGGATCATGATTGCACACCACCAGGATTGGCGATTGGGTCCCCTAATCCCCACTATCCTTTTGAAAGAGGAATATATAAGGTATTTTTCCCGCCTTATTAGCATGCCTTCGTGGTGTAGTAGTCAGCACGCTCGCCGTGTATTCGAGAGGTCCGTGGTTCGAATCCCGGCGAGAGCATTCCTCATCTTTAACTTATTCTCCTTCAAAATAATGTAATATCTTTACAAATGCTGAAAGTTGAACTATTTTCTCTGTTAGTTCGGAGTTAAATTTGTATGTCCCGCAATTTCGATTCTCAGATTTGAGTATTTAAATCGCGAGGAATTTTTTTAAATGTTCATGTCCAGAACTACATCAGGATTTAAATCAACGTTTATCATTTTGCTTACAGTGGACACCGAGCATTTTAATGATTTTGCAACTGTCCTTTGACTTGGGGGGTTTTCTTTTAACATTAAACAACGTACCTTTGTAACAGTCGAAGATGTCTGTTTTTTCCTGGGATACTTGTTTGGAATTTTTGTCCCACTTGAGGCTCCAATTTGACTTTTTCCTTTCTCGTGGATGATATTACCTATCGACGCTTTAGATATCCCAAAACCATGACTCTCACATCGTTTTTGTATAACGGAGTCTGCATATTTCTCTTCGGAAAGAGCGTCAATGTAGCCTTCGAACCACTTCTTTGTTAAATTCGCCATTTTGAATAAAAACAAAACTTTCAAGTCCCAGACGATAATTTTGACTTTTAAAAACATAGTACAATTGCAATTACTTCTTTTGCAGCAAACAATTTTTTATTACCGCTTACCAAGTTCGTCTAAAAAATGTGCGAACAGCCTCTGTATATGCAGTTCCATATAGGGCCGGATACAGTTACATATAAAGAACAGATAAGTTATAGTTATACAGGATTGGACCAAAATGACTCCAAATTGTAGCCAACTTTGGGCTATATCTCGTCAAATTTGGCGACCAAAATTAGTTGCCAAAACCATCGTCAGCTTGGCGCGAGATAGCTATTTAGCTCAACGTTAAACGGTCTTGCCCCTATGACGTTACGTTTCAGAGGGAGTTGCATATTTTTGAGGCATTTTATATTTCTGATTAAAATATAGTTCATAATTTCATTTTCTTTTTATGTGCATTGTTTTCAGATTCGGCTCAGTGAGCTCACTTTCTTTATTCTTATAAGTTTGTAAACTGTGTAATTTTTGCTTTAAAAATGATTGAATTATGTTGTTCATATCTTTTGGTTACGATTTTTATGCCCTTAGTTAACCTGCCGGCAATAATTGTGGAATTATCAACAATTTAAAAGTTTTTTAAGTGCGGCTAAGCCTAATTTTTGGTTATGGTAGCGGTCATATTTGTTTACATTTGAAGCTTAGCAGAATAGTGGATTTGTTGCCAGTCTCTAGAAACTAAGCTTCGCTAGAGAAGGTTCTTCTAGGTTCTAGAAGAGGAAAACTAATACGAAGCTCAGAAGTTTCGAGATGGTTTATTTGTGATTAAATTGATCTACTTCGTCGATATATTCGAGAAATTAAATACATTGAATCTTCAACTCCAAGGAGGAAATATATGTATATTGGATACAAGTGAAAATATTAATGCTTTCTGCAGAAAATTGAAATTATAGAGCAGAAAGTTAAAGCAAAAAAACGTAGAAATATCTGAAAATGTGAAAAAATTTACAAGGCTAAAGAACAACATGTGAATGTTGTTTTTGAAACCATTGAAGCTAAGCCAATTTTTGAAACCAAGCCTGCAAGGATTTTAAGTTTTACTAACATTTATTTTATTTTAAAACTTTTCTATCATCTCTTATTTTCCACTTTCGGCCACAATGAACGCGTGTTTATGCAAATTGTACTTGCTAAAGCTTAAGTCTTTAAGCTCTGGCATTTTGCCAAGTAGAAGGAGAGAGAGTGAGCCATCTTGCCACGAGTTTTCACGCAGACTTGCCATCAGTTACTGTCCGCCTTTGTTATATACTAAGCTGTAAAATACTAGTAGTTTAAACAAATATGAATTGCGTTGTGT
>KK119472.1:12042-66795 GCA_000611955.2 Stegodyphus mimosarum
CCTTCCGTCTTTCGATGATATAACTTGCATATAAAAACATTGTAATTCCGTATGATCAAGAAATATCCTATCTACTAAGAAATGATTTTTTATGTGCGAAAATGAATATTGGTGATTTGCTGGAATCTCGTTTCGTCATCTTCGTCTCTTCTTGCCACTCTGCCCTCACGACTGCGCATCAAAATTGTGATATATATATATATATGTCATAATTAATATGTACACTACCCGATGCATATGTATATATATATACACTACCCGACATTGAAAATGCAACATCAAGAAGGAGTGGCCCGAAAATTATGCAAATGTCAGGGAGTCAGGGAAACGCGCGTCACCGAGTTATGCCAATGATGTGAAATGCTCAGCTCTCCAGTGCACGTAAGGCGATTGTAGTATCTGGCGACTGTTTGGCGATCAACAAGGCACGCTTGGCGCGTTTAGTCTCCTGTCCCAGGAAGGGTTATTGTTTTAAGGGAGTCGAACGTTAGCTGCGAGAGAGCAAGGTGCTCTATTTTTGCTATGCTGTAGGAGAGATGTACTGCTCCGAGATAAATATTTTACTTTGAATGTTAGTTTAATAAATGTTTTGTTTCGTCGTCTTTAATGGCGCCTTGTTGAACCACGAAGTCATTACAGCGATGTAAGGGAGGAAACCTGCATAATATTCAATTTTCGCGCCGTTATTTCTGCTAGAGAAATCTACGTAGAAAATTTTTTCTTGTCTCAGAGGAAGCGTGTAATAGCAGAGAATGCCAGGCCTCCTTAATGGAGGCAATTCCAGCAGACAGACGATTATGGTGATCGGACTGAGAAGGACAGGTTGGTCCTTACCGCAAATCTCAGCTGACACATACCTGGACGCATACACAGTCCACTGGGTCTGGCGACGATGGTTGGAACAAGGAAATGTGGCAAGTTCGAGGGGTCCGGGTACAGTCAGAGTGACGTCAGCACGCGTGGATCGACGCATTCGCCGACAAGCGGTAGCGCACCCGCAAGCCAATTCTACCTCCATTCTGCAGCATGTTCAAGACTCTCTGGATGTTCCCATCTCGACTAGAGCCATTTGCCGTCGATTGGTGGCTAGTGGCCTGCACTCGTGCCGTCCGTTAAGACTGCCATTGACACTACATCATAGATGCCAGCGTGTGCAGTGGCTCCGGGCTCGAGCGATATGGACGACGGAACGGCACAGTCGTGTTCCCAGATAGTCACGCTTCTTTTTCTCAAATGATAGTTGCCGCGTACGTGCGTGGCGTCGATGTGGAGACAGGTCCAATACGACAGCAATTGTGGAACGCCCCACCGCGCTACAATTTTCGACAACTGATTTGGGGCTCAGTTGCGTACGATTCCAAGTCTTGTTCATATTCAGGGCATTATGACGTGTACCAACAATACGTGAATGATATGCTGCTCCCGGTGACGCTCCCCTACCTTCAGAGAGCCCAGTGCCCTTTATCAAACGCATAATGCCCGACCACACAGTGCTCGAATCAGCCAACGTGCTCTGCAAGGTGTACAGATACTTCCCTGGCCACCGTTCTCTCCTGATTCTCACCAATGGAACACATTGGAGATGTGATTAGACGCCATTTGCAGACTCTACTATTGCCGCGTTCAGAAGACGAACTGTGACGAATGGTTGACAAGGATTGGAGAGTCATTCCTCAGGATACCATCCGTTGTCTCATTGACCCTGTACCTAGAACCGGCATTGGGAAAAAACAACAGTACCTAGAGCCATCAAATTTTGTGCAACGTATTCCTCCACCCGAATACTTCGCAGCTGGAAGACCGAATTTGGAATTTTTTTTTCTATTTCATATTTTGTAAAACTTCAACAAATTTTTTTATTAAAAACTCAACAATTTTAAAGCGAACAGTGGCAACAGTGTGGGGAATAAAGCACTTTTATCTCCAGCGCGTGAGACGGTCTATCGAAAATTCTAAAGATATGCTGTTTTTAAATATTTTAGCACGATGGGACGCCAGCCGAAATGCTCTCGAAACGTGTATGTGTCTGTAAATGAGGGGGGGGGGAAACCGCCCGTTTGGGCGTAATGTAAAATCTGAAAGTATTCAGATTTTTATTTTTTGTAAAAGAGGTTGTGAATTAAGTAGCTGTAAATGCAAGTGTCTCCGAACTTATGTAAACGCAGATCCACCGCAATATTGCCAGCAATGGTTCGTCTGCGAATGCATTGCGAAGATTTTTCTCTCAGTTCAACGTAATAAACTGCACTAGTGGAAAAGAAGCGTAAAGCGTATAGTTCTTAAATGATGGCAGTTTTGTACTGAAGCTTAACGCGAGCGAAAGCTTTCGGACATTTCTATTTGTATATAGAATCGTAACTTTCTGTGTCTTATAGTGAGTGAATCCTTTAAAAATTACCTAAAGGACAGAAGTGGTGTTGATAATGATTATTGTAAGTATAAATTTGACTTATGGCTGAATCGTTAAAGTGATGAGATATTTATATTTTAGTGTGGTTTCAATTTCGTCCACCGTAACTATTTTTCTCTGTTTTGTTCATGTGTCACGTAAGTAAGAGTCAGTTCTGTTAGAAACTTTTATAAAGCCAGCCTTTTCCTTAAGCAACTTTTATAAAGCCAGCCTTTTCCTTTAAGCAGATAACCTTCGCATGTTCTGCCATAATTAATCTATGCCAATTCCAACCTATCCCAAGTAAGAAATAGATGTTCTGGGTGGTTTAAAATACGCTGCTAAAGCGTATTCTAAACCACTCAGGAAAAAAAAAAAAAAGAGAGAGAGAGATTTTAAAAAATGAAAGAGTCTGGTATCGAGCGAAATAAGTGCATTAGTTTTTATGCTTTCAGATTCGTACTCTTCATTGTAAAAAATCCTCTTCCCCATATAACGATCTATCAGTTGAAGCCAATTATGGCCAAGATAATTTGTCTAAATGAAAAAGTAATTTTTCTTACCCCCATGACTATTATATATATATATACCTATACCATCTTTATTTGATTGATAGAGCACGTATACCCTTGACCGTTCTTTTTCATGGTTCGACAGGTCTAGAATTTGTCACGCAAATCACGTCCTTTTAAGAAATATTTTATGCTGCACATTTATTTATCTACCTAGTTCAAATCTCAGTTTTATATATATCGGTTAGATTTCATTTTCGTGTTTTGACCCAATCTTCACTTAATAATGTTGCGTGCATATGGGTTCGTAATAAATTAAATGCACATAGGTCCGATGATAGTTTAATAAAATTTATTTTTATCAAATTAAACGCTCAAGTTCTTGAATTTTCCACGGAAATAGTCTTACAGATGTTCACAGTATCACAGAGTACAAACAGTAGGTACGCTTCAAACTACTAAGAACGCTAAACACAAGGCTGTGTAAAGCGGTTCTACAGAGAAAGCTGACTCGGAGATACCTCAGTTCACCTTGAACTAACAACTCGCAACTACAAAATATCGCAGAATTTGGCGACAAAATAAGTCGCCGAAACCGTTATCAGTTTGGCGATATCTCGCCAAATTACCGAGATACCCATTTATTTAATGTTAAATTACTTTACCGGCATAGCTTCTCTGTTTAGAATTTTCGTGTTACATTCATTATACAGAATACAACAATTTCACGTATAACTACGTAAAAATCATTTAGAAAATGTACGAAATTCGTAACATTAATATCAAATTTGTACTTTCTTTTGAAATTCTGATCTATATGTTCCTTATATGCATTTCAAATGCATATTTCGTTTCCATGCTGATTCTTTCTTGATTGTTTTATTTAATTCCTGTGTTTTTAAATAATTTTAAAATTTAATAGTCATTTGAAACGGGACATGAAAAAAGATAATTTTTAATAAATACTACCTTAAAATTCATTGTAATACTTCACTGTGAATTTTCATGTATATTCATTCATGCGCAAAATATGTTATGAATTCATGCTGAAAACACAAATCAGAACTACAGGCAGAGATTAATCTATTTTAGGACCCTAGAAATTTTTTTCCTGCCGGGCCCCTACATCCGGGGTGTTATGTAATTTTTACGAGAACTTTCTAACAAAATAGTAAATGATCGGTGTATAATAATAATTTACAAAAATTGCTCATTTCTTCAGCTTCCTGACATTTAAAAAAAAAAAAAAACCTAATGTTTCTACGAAGTGTCGAAAAGGTTTAGTTGAGCCTTGTATATACGTAGGATGTTTCCAAAATTCTAAGACTTCAGCTCTAGTTCAATTCGTACAACTTACAGATAGTGCTATCAGCAAGAAATAAACCTTGCCATGTTTACGCAACTATCATGTGCAATGTTGTTTGGTCCGATTCAATTGTTTGTCTGATAGAGGCTCATTTTTGTAGTATTGTTGTTGCAATAATGGAAGATACGAAAAGCAATCATTTTCGTTTTGTGAAAAGAAGATGTGAAAATTTCAGAAATTGTTCGACATCTGTAAGAGGATTCCGTTCCCACATTTCAAAAATGCAGTTACGGGGTGTTCGATTGAAAAACTACACTGTAGCATTGCTGAAATATGACGGGAGGGGGGGAATACTTAACTTTGGGAACATCCTGCGTATTAAGAAAGGTTGCTTTCCAATCCGATCGCATGTGACGTAGATTTGAATTAGGATGTTAATGTCGACCCCATGTGTCGTAGATTTAATTAGGATGTTATTGTTATAGGATCTAACTCACTTTGGCCACATAAACTAATCTAAATCCTACTATTGAACCTGGCGACTTCTTGCACAGGCGTGAAATAATACCAGCACGGAAGAAGGGTGAAAATAATCCTTTATTATTTTCAACTATAAACAGAAAGGCACTTACTTCGTGCTATGCAATAACACCGACAACTTGGATTGGAACTTAAGCGTTGTGTCACAAATCAGTTCAAGTTTAAAAAGAGTGGTGCTGGACTAGCACCTTAAGTTACGGCAAACTAAATTGACTCGACAACCTACCAGCGTGAGAATTGTTCAAATGGCTAAAAGGCGTAACAGCAGGGTCACAAACGGAACGTGCACTGGCTAACGAAAATACGCTCTGAATAAACTCCAAGGAGTCATTCGTTTACTTATCGTCCAAGGAGTTACCGTTACACACCCGTTACCACTCACTCCATTTAACTTTAACAACCTGTGGAGGAAATGCGAGAGGAAGTTGAGGAGTTAAGGAAAGATAACAAAAATTTGAATAATAATGTAATTGAACTAAGGGAAACTCTACGTTGTAAATACCCTATTGAAAAGGCAAGCAGCTTATTTTTGTATACGTTGATGAGAATACCTATGTTTTTATCTATCTGTTCATAATTAGTTAACATTTTAATGGCGTAATATTCACAATTCGTAGCTAATAAAGGTTTTATCTGTGAACTTTTATCTTGGTTTTAAAAATTACTAGGGGCGAAGCTGTAATTTAACTTCTGTAAATAGCTGTTAGATATTTAAAATAAAATAATTCTAAGTTATTTTATACCGCAGATGTTATTCCGCCATGGCAGAGACGGTCATCGTAGAGAGCTTTGTCATATTGACGTATATCACATCACATAATTTTCATAAAAGTAATAATATATTAACATGGTAATTAAAAAAAACGTGCTATATATATATATATATATATATATGTGTGTGTGAAAGTAAGCGATTGAAGCCTTTTATTTGTGTTTGTTTCACATTTTTTATTTGCTCTTTGCGAAAATGCAATATTAATTTTCTTCCGGACTATTGACTTTTAGGCTTGCATTTGATAATTTTAGTGGCCACTTTTGCTTTTCAAATATTGTTCTTACTTTTCAGTTTCGTGTATGAAATAAAGTTATACAATGTGAAAAGAATGTAAACAGGAGACTTGAAATCTATTAAAAATTCAGAAGCAGTATTATGAATTCTCTTCTTTCCTAATATGTTTGCCAGTGTATTTTAAATTATCGATCCAATCTCTTTTATTCTGATGTTTCAAAAATCTTTGTTCATTGTTGAGAGCATTCTAACCTAATGCTCTTCTTTTAATGGTAGTTGTATTGTTATATATATATATTTTAAGCTGATGCGTATATCTTATTAGATTACATTATTGATTTTTTTAAAATCTTTTTCGTAGCAGTACTTTAAAAGTCTCTTGCGTGATTTTTATATTGACGTGCATGTTTGCTGTTTCTAGAGCTCTTGAATAAAAACTCTCATAACATATGTATTTGAAATACACCATCTAGTTTTAATATTTTTGGAAGAATTTGAAATAGTTTCCTGTTTATATCTTTTCACTTGTTTTTATTCTACGTGTGTTTTGCGGAACTACTGCATCAAGTCGTTTCTTTGAATAGAGAGACGGAATTTTTTTTTGTTTTTCTTTTACATCGTTATTTAAGCTTAAAGAAAGGTAGCTAAATGCACCCAAAAATTGTGCTTTTTAGAAGAATTTAAAGGTCTAGGAAATATACATTTGGCATTTAATTTATTTGTGTATTTTTCCGAGTAAAGTGATTTTGTTATCAATGGAAATGAACATTGCTTTAATGCTGCAAATATTTAGATTGAACTGGTAGATTGAATTTTTAAATGCACTGTCATCTGTTATTGGTATTTAATATTGAGAAAATAAATAAGTTTCCATCCGCTGTTTTTTAAACAATATGATAATGAGAAATGTATTTCACCCTTAGTTTCGGATATTTGTTACTGAGAGCGTGGATTATTCTTGGAATGTAATTTTTCTAATGACAGAGTTTCAAATTCTTAAGACTTCGAATTACCTTTCATGATCCGTTTGATTTGCAGTTAATTTTCTTTAATTCTGGTGATATGTTTCCATCTACTTTTCTTGTTTTATGCGATTTATGGATATCCGCGGTCTTCCAGAATATTTTATGGGCATTCTGAACACTTCTGTTCGAGTGATGTTAAATTGGCTAGGGTAGTCTATTTGAAATTCTTATCTAAATTGTTGCTTTTCCAATCTAAACAGTTGCTTTTCCAAACTTTCCATTTCAAAGGAATTTTTCGTTTTTCAAAATTTAATGTTATTCCACTCATTATTTCAATTACACATGAAAGAAAATTAAACTTTGAAGTTGTATATCTCTTTTTTTGGGGGGGGGAGAAGGTTGGGGCAGATAAAGAGATAATTTTCATTAATTCATGCCATTAAGTATTAATTACAATAAACTTGCCCTCAGGTTTTCTAGGAAATAGGTCTCTCTAGCCAAATTTTTAAAAACCCGGCAGAACAGTCGGTGAACTCGAGAATACGTATTTTAGTGGGCAACAGTCCTAGAGTGATTCTTTCTAATGGCTAGAATCTACAGGGTTTCTGACAAGTTTTTTTCGTCTTTGTCTTACAGAAGTCACATTGTTATGATAAATAACAATTCAGTTTTAAACAAATTAAAATATTTATGCATTCTCTGCGGACTGATATTTTATAAAATCCTACATGAAATTCAATTCATTGCCTATTGCCGCTGGTAGGCCCATAATATTGAACTACTATTACTAATAAATTATTTTTGGGGAAAAGAAAACATCAGTGATTTTGCCTTCCTAACTAAATACGTCAGTTCTATCTGCAAGCTGCTGAACACGTAGTAAGAACGAAAATCGTTGCAAATGCATTTATCTATAGCTTGTAGCCCCCACTAGTGGCTCTATGGTTAAGACCTTGGATACTAGTAGTTCGAGTGAGGTTTGAACTCAGGAGAACGGACTGGCTACGTGGATGTTTTTCGTTGTTTTTCCTATACGTAACTTGAATGCTAACCAATTTCCATAACAAGATCCTCCACAAAGGTTACACCTTTAGGTGTACACGACAACAAATTTTGGTACAAATACACGACAACAACAAAAATACTTTTATGCACACAACAAATTTTGGTTGTAGTGTGCATAAAAGTTTTGTGTTATACCATAAAACTTACCGCAAAGTGTTGTACAATACTTACTCGTGGTGTTGCACCACAAAGTATCACCTTTAGATAGATAACCCTCGTGTGCTTTGCTTCAAATAACGTGGCCTCTATCCAGGGCCTGTAAGCCCTTTTGTATTAAGTGCTGTGTGCCTAGTGGAAGTATTGAGTATAAGTTGAGAAAAGAATGAGAGGAAAGTTATGAAATAAAGATTATTATTTCAGGAAAGGAAGATGCTCCAGATTGTTCTATAATATTTAAAATGTGAACTTTTTAAAATATATATTAACTGTAAGCTTTAAAAGTATAAAATTAGAAGCAAGAATAAAATTTTAAATTTCCTATTTTAATTCTTTTTATATTTTCTTGGAACGCTTTTGCCTTGAACCGTTTTTGGCGTCTGGTGATGTTTAGTGAGTGAAGTCTCGACTTGTAAGTCAATGCTAAGTTGCACAGCCAGTCTCTACGTTGACAAAAGGGCCTTTTGATTATCGTGGACCTTATCATGCTTTTGACTATTAAATCGATAAACAAATGAATTGGATTTCTTATATCTGTAATTTAATTAATTGAAATTTGTTATAAAATGAGTAAAAAAGCAATTATTGAAATAATAAAAAAGCAGTTATTTAAGACAAAACTTATAGAAAACGAAATGCATTTTTTCATCCTGTTTAAATAACTTGAAAAAAAGTAAATTATTAAATTTTGCCAGAAAATTAGTATTGTAGTTCGAAACAGTGATAGCTTTTACACTAAAAGGAATTAGAGGAGGAGGGCCCTGCATTAGAAGTTTTGCCCTGGGATTCTTGTTTTATACATAAGGACGTAGATTAGTTAATTTAAAATTCTTATAAGCTGACGTATAACATTCGGTTTATCGATAGTATTGATTTAAGTGGATAATGGCAGCATCCCCTGAATCTGTGAGTCTGCATAAGTCTAAGGGGTGGGTTGTTGATAATGATCTGTTTTTGAATCTACGTGTTGTTGAATCATGAAATGTACACAGTAGAGGAAGAATAAATGAAATAAAGTTTCTATATTTCGTCATACGGTATTTGCGGATTTTGACTTTTCTTCTCTCAAGACAGATATTTCGATAGTTTCAGGAAAAGTATGTGCTCGATGCATTATTTATGGGAAAGTGCTTCACAGGATAGACGAATGATCTCTTTCTTTCAACTGCTTTTTTTAATATTTTTTTTAAATATATATATAAAAATGTAAGAGAAAAAAAGCAGAATAGTTGTGGCTGTCTGTCTAAAGAAATATCGTGGGGTTTTTTGAAGAAATATATCTTCCCTTTACATTAGAGGTCGCATATTTTCGTGTCAGTGTATTCATCGATTTATCATAACAGTTTTGGATGCATCTGCGTATCAATATCTATTCATAAAGCGTAAAAATTTAAAATTATTTTGCAATGAAAAGGAAATTGGAACTATTACGATAGTTTGTACAGTGAAATATGCTAGTTTAGTAAATCGTAGGGGAAAATGAATATTTTGTGGTTTATAGTGTTGTTCAGCTTGCTTGAAAAGCCAAAACTGTGACTTTTTCTTTCAGTTATTTTTTATCCATAATGAAATCGTTTTCATGTTAGCCGTAAAATTCTGTGTTGAATCATTTTTCAAGTAAAAGCGGGTATTGCACTAACGTGGTATATTTATTTTTCGCTTTCGTAGTTACAGCTGCACTTTGCTGTAGAGCTTAGTTTAGATAGTGTAAGATTAATTGTCTTGGTTAAGCTACATTTATAGAATAAGTAGGTTGTAATAATGGTAACTGGCTTTCTGTGGCTAACAAAGTTATCTGGGAAAAAATAAGATCGAACGTATGTTTTGCCTTCTTCGTAACTGTTTTCGAAACGTTACGCATTAGATCTTTGAAATAAACAGAAAAAAATTACAAAAAAGTAGCCTGTGATGGAAACAGAAGGTTGAATAATGAGAACAGTCCTTATTATTGCGTGACTGAAATGTTTGTTGTGAGACAAAATTAAAGGAAAAAAAGTTAAAGAAAGCGTATATAGCTACCACTGAATTTTATTTATTTTTTTTTAAGTTAATGCAATATGGAAGTAGAAGTCAATTTAAAAAATGTAACTACTATTATAATAGTAATACTTTAAGACGCTTAAATTTTCTTTAAGGTATTTGAAAAAAATTACGCACTCCGCGTACTAACTAATCCTTTTTTACGATACTATCACCAGTATTATAATATGTTTAGTAAATAATAATTTAAATGCTAGTAAATAGTTATTATTATACCACATTAAAAACGCCGTAGCTATTTTTATTCTCATGTTTACATTTTTGAAAAAATAGCTTTCCAGAACTGGCTAAGTGCTCTGTAATTTTATTGGATTTTTAGATTTTTGTGACGTAATTGTATCTTCTGAGATATTTGTTGTAATATTTCGTTGAAAGCACGCCCGAAACCTGAAAACCAATAATTTTAGTTGTCTGAAAATACTGGTGAAAGGGAAAATGATTACAGTGTAAATACCACAGAAATTACTCATTTGTCCCAGTGTTATTTCTTTGTATGTTGTAGGGCATATTTTTATAATCTAGGTTTGCTCTAAAGAAACTACTATTGCTCTGTGGCTCTTTGTCTGTAATAAGCAAGATTTTTGCAAAAGTATGCAAAATTCCTTAAATATTGTTCTTGGGCATGTCATTGCAATCGCATATTTTCTCGAGATAGGGTTAAAATGTTTTAAAAATTGTCTCAGCGTTGTGGATGCAAGATTTCTATGAAAGTAAAGCTTAACATTGGTGCTTGTAAAATAAGATTTCTAATCACTGAATATTCACTGTACAAAGTTAAATGCTGAGTATATATTTCAAAATGTACAAATACATGAATAAGTCACAGGAAAAAATTTGAAGCTGAAAAAGAGTGCAGTATGAAACTATAAATTCCTAAACCAACAAATTTTATTTTGTACCTGAATCGATAGTTTGTTTGAAAAATGTAGAATTTCAGTTAGTAATAACCTTGGGAAATGATGTAAGTCATTAAATTACAGAATTTTTTAGTTAAAATGTAAGTATTTTAATTTGACACTGAACATAAAAGTTTTGTGCACTTATAATTACAAACAGGCAGATAGTTTTGTAACTTCAGTGGCGTGCATATGATATATCTCATCTCAACTGGACTGATTTTCATTTGTATGTGTTGTATAATTCGCGCTTTATCTTGGATTTTATTTACTCATTATAATTAATTTTTTGGTATTTATTAATATTAATATTTTAGAAAATTATCGACTCTTTTTTTAAGCATATTTTACCATATTTATCTTCCCTTAACACAAGCCAAGTTGTTTGTTAGATATTTCATGTCCGTGACTTATTGAACTTTTGCATTCACAAGCGGAGAGTAAAAAGAAATGGGGGGGGAGATACCTGTAGTTGACAGGTGATTCTTCACATTTAAATAATATTAATACCATCTTTATTTAGATTTACGGGAAAAATGTACTATAAAGAAATTCTGTTCCGAAAATCCAATCCAGAACTTTGCACTAAACTGCACACCAGTTTTGTGTCGCCTCATGCGGATCAACTTTCCCATCCTCAACTGGTGTCAAAGGGGGAGAGTTTTTCCTTTAAAAGGTTCAACAAAAACCACTTTGGGAGCCAAGTTAAACATCTAATTATTTCTGCTTCAGTTTTTCAAATTAGAAATACTTTCGCTGCTATGTGCTTAATTTTGTAATACCGCAAACACTTATTTTCTTTTATTCAGGACTTATGAATGAAATTGCATACCCTAAATCGCCAAAAAATTCTTAACTATGATGGAAATTAATAATACTGAAAAATGTATTATTGATGCAATTTTTGGTTAAATACATATTAGTCACATATTTAATTATTAAATTATACATGTAAGATATAAATTGTGAAAAAAAATTACTAACAAAAGTCTTAACTTAATTGACAATATTCCTTTTAATTCCTGATTTTATTTGTATACGTCCGTCTGCAAAGATTCTGTACTGCGTCATTGACGTCGTTAGTTCTTCTGCAGTAATCAGCAGTGGTGTAAGCTGTTGCCCAATTGCTGCTGAGGGTTCAAATTTTAAACAATAATCTCATTCTTAAAGTAATTCAAAAATTCCAAATATTAATTCAGAGGTATTTAAACAATAATGCAAAAATATATTAATCATGTTAATAACCTTCCCTAAATAAAATCGTGAAATTCTTTAATTTTTAAACCAAATTAGCAAATTTTGAATTTCTAATACTACAAAATTTTAAGTCTGATATTTTCATAAATCAGTGCAACACTTTTTTAATTCAGTATATTAAGAAAGATGTCATTACATATTTAATCAGAAGTACAATAACTTATTAATAAATTACTTTTTACATAGTAAATTTAGCAAAATAATGAAATTAAGTGTACTTACGAAATTTATAAATGTAAAACCTACTAAAGTAAATATTGAATTATTAAGTTTTTATTCCATCAATGATAATTTTTTTATTTTTTCAAAACAGGAAAATCAAAATAATTTTAAGCAAAAATATTTGATGTGAACTTTGATGTCCATGCCATATTTTCCAAATCTTTGTCATTGAAAAACTGTGGTTTCAAATATTTTTATTGAAAGGAAAATAATTATAGAGCTGTAATATAGACAAGCATCATCTGTTAATCATGAAACATGGGAAAATGAAGTCGTGTTTTATGATTAACAGATGTTGTTCACGTTGAGCAGGCATTTGAAAGCACTTTCGTGTAAACGCCGATGACTTTGAAATCAAAGCTAATGCTTGGTCTCTTGAAACATTAAATCGCCGATTATTTAGAGAAGACTCCCCCCCCCCATCTAAATATTGAAGAGATGGCCGAAATAAATTCGAAACTGAATTAGCTGTGAATTGCAGTCTTAGTTCTGCACTGCTTTTCGACGGACGTTAGAACGTTTGGACTTGCAGATAAGCAGGCACATTTATTACATTTATTGGAATTTTGCAGATACTTAATCGAAATCCAGCTCAAGCCAGGATCATAGGATCCTGTCGACTCATTTTACTCTGATGAATTAATCTGTAGCTGACTTGATGTTAGAAGATAGCTTGAAATTGTCGCATAGATGGAATGGTGGACGTAACAGCAGCTTGCTGAGGTTAACATACAATTCATTCCAGGGCATTCTTAATACCTATCTGCATTCACACGTCGTTAATTTCTTCGGAAACGTGATCTTGTTGTAAGCGCCCCACAATTTTATATACACATTTCACATTTGTAGACAATAAATGAAAACTGGCGACCGATTAATTACATGTTTGCATGGCGAGAGCAGGGAAATAGCATGCTTAGGCAGAGATTATAAATAAGATCGGAATGCTTTGTTTGAATACTGAGCAGCGATTGATATTATTGAGGATTATTGCTAAGAATTAATGACGTCCGTAACCCAGTATACAGATTCTTTGAAGAGGGATGTAGGGACATAGGCAAATAAAATCAGGAATTAAAAGGGCTATTGCCAATTAAGTTAGTGATTTGTTAGTAATTTTCTTTCATATTTTATACCTTACATATTAAATGTTGTTTCTAAAAAGGCTTGTCTATTGCCAATCCTTTTCTCCTTGAATACTCTATATTACGTTTCCCATTGCGAGGTCAGAAATATATTGTTTAATTACAAAAACGTTTATTTTTTATTTTAAATACTATTTCTAAAAATGGTATAATACAAAATACTGCATTTTATGAAATTCGAGTTTTATATGATTTTCAAAGTAGGCATTTTCTTACTGGATATATTTTTCATCGCTATACCCCGAGTCTAAATATACTTTTATGAATATTCAATAAATTGTTAAATTAGTAAATACATGACTAATAAACAGATTACAGCTTAATACATCGTAAAGGAACACAAGAGTCCATTGTCTTGATAGTGAAAATTAGACAAATAGTATGTTACAATAAAAGTAATAAAATAACATATATTATTAAAAATGAGTAAGTGAGTGAATGTATGAACGTCTTATGTACCACTAGTGTTGTACTCTGCTAATAACCAACATAATCCCTTTAATTACAACTTCATGTGTTACTTCCACATAAATTGTAATTACTTAAAAGTTCCTGCAGCAAAATATATATTAAAATCATAAAACAGTTTATGGAAAAACGGTTTCGGAAGCCGGAAATCAAGAATATGGAGCAACTTTCTGAGGCCGTAAAGATAATTTTAACTAAGTATGTGTGTTTTTGAAACATTGATGACTCGCACTGCTTCAGGCAATAGAATGTGAATCATATTCGATGCACATGGTTCGGAAAAATAAGGCCTGTGTGAATCATCGATGATGCACATGGCAATCAAGGTATTAATTCGTTTCTAAAACCTGAATTAAAGGTCTACAACCAACTGTTCAAGCAATAATTAGTAGTGCAGCATTTTTTTTAAACACTTTGTATGCTGAGCTAAATGTAAATAAATCTATATACTAGTTCAAAATGCATTTGGAAAATGCAATATTGTGTAATTTTCAAGTGTTTAATCTGTGTTGTGCTTAAATTATGAAGTTGGGAAAGGGATGCTCTTTCGTATTTTATGCCTAGTAAGTTTTTATTCCTTATTGTTGGCAGTATATTTCATTCAAATTATGTTTTTGAGTTCTGTGCTTCGAAGGCTATTTCGGGAAGAGAGTTGTAATTGCAAAACAATTTTGTATGATGCATTTCTGAAATCGTGTTCTCGTTTGAAAATTTTTCTGTGTATTAAATTGACCTGTTGGCAGTCGGAGAGGGAATAATGCTTGCATGGATGATTAATTTTCCAGTCCTTCGCGGTGTACGCTTTTTAAGAGGTTGTTTAAATTTATATATTTTATATTACGTACGCTAAGTATATTAATGGAACAAAAAAGTGTGCTTTTTTATTTCATTTATGCTGCTAGTATTTTTATAATTAATAACCGTATTAAGCAGTCTTTATTACCATGTATATGTCGAAGATTCCATGGACAATATGTACACGTAAATACGAAATGTTTTTTAAAAAAATCGATAATTTTTTATTAATAATGGATATTTCTCATTTCTTTCAGGTAAGTGCCCTTTTAATTTGTAACCGATGGTTATTCTCCGCATTTTTCATTGTGAGGTAAATATGTTATTTTAGCCCTTATTGCATATTTTCACTTGTCAAGGTAAGATAATGAATAATAAGTTTAAAAAAATAAGGATTTATCTTTAATTGGATTAAAAAATGTCTGTAATCTGAAGAATGCGTATCTGTGATAAAAAATTTATATTTTAACTAATAATATATCATGATTTACGCGGAAGTAATATAACACTTTTTGTTGCTATACATTCTTTTGCCATATCTCAGAAAAACGACGAGTGGGGAATTTCATGCTCTGCGTTTTCTCGATAATTTGTAGTAAAGTATTGTATTACTTTGAGATAAAGTGCGTACTGTAAAAACCAAAAATGAATGCTTTGGAATAAAATTTCTGTTTTGTTTATTTTGGCGTTGTAGATTTTTTTTTGTTTTGTTTTGCGTCGGGTAAATAATGAATAATATTTATTAAATATAAAAGTTAAAAAATTCGTGTATATATATATATTTATATGCGTAGGTTATTCGGAAAGTAAAGTCCGATTTCTTATGAAACACAAAAACATACATCACAGATTTTTTTCAAAAAAAAATTTTCTTAAATTCCTTATGTTTTTCTATTTTTGTATTTAGAGCTTGGCTTTCGCCGAATCAATAACTATTTTTTTATTATTTTTTAAATATATATGTACTATAACTATTATCGCAACTTAAGGTAACATTTGATTGAATATAGATTAGATATTAAGACCAAAATGGTGTGAGTAAACAGATATAAGAAATTTATAGATCGTGGCAAAAGTAAAACATACGACTCTGAAACGCGGCCAAAACTTCAATTTGTTTTGCCGTGTTTACATATTTTCATATTAGCTACATTATTTCTTTAAAAACTATAAATGGCGATAACATTTGGTGACAACACTAAAAAATGGTATATGTGTTATTTCAAAAAAAATTAATTTGAGGCTAACAGCAGCTCTGGTGCTAATAATAAAGTAAAGCAAATATTTAACTAAATTAAATCTATGAAAAAATTCAGCGGTCTTTTGATTTAAATCAAGTAATTAGTCATTCACGTCTAGGAACAATATTTAAGGGATCTTTACCCTGTAGTTCGACGAGTTGTACATGAACTAATAAATATAATTTTTATCTTGGAATTTAAAAAATCATAAAGTTTAATTCAGAAGTCACGGCAAAGAAATTGCGCACGCGCAAGTATTTGTAAATTAGCACGTGTGAAGGCCCAGTTTACAAAGGAGGAAGTTGGGAAGGGGCAATTATTTTGTATCCCCTTAATTCATTTTAAATCACTGAATTTGCCTTTGAATTTCAATTGATACTAATTTAGAAAATCTTACAAAACTATAACATTCTATTTACAGAAGTTACTCAATATACTAAATATTCTTCCAAAACCCAGTTCTTTCCATAAAAAGGAAAACACGCGTCATTTTAATATACTAATTCAAATCGCCTTCTTTTCTTAAGCGTGAATGATAACTCTGAAATCAATAAACGTTTACATATTGCAATTTATTTCATTTAAGGGAAGATTATAATGTGTTCCTAATTCAGAAAAGATCCACTTATAATAATTAAAAACTTACTAAATTAAATTAATAATAAATGCATTATTACTACAACAATTAAATAAGGGTAAAAAAACTCAGGTAAATTAACTCAAAAAGTTACATCATTAAATATAACAAGTTATACCTTTTGGTGGAAGACGGGTTCACATTACTTTAGAATAAGACGGGCGCTCATATTGTAATTTCTGAAATTTAAGGAAGACTTATCTTTGAATTAAAATCAAATATTGGATGACCTTTTATTCACGATACCATTTAACTTGTAGAGGCTTTGAGAGACTTGTACACAGACGTAGCCGAACTGAAAATAATCTTGATTGCTGGATACGAACAAATTATCGAAACTTATATTTTTTATTACACATGATCATGGGCGCAATACGCACACCACAATTTTATACGGAGTATAACATTTTAAATAACAGCGTAGTTAGCAGCACGACAACGCAGCGCAAAATGAAGTAGCGTCCAAGCGGCCACGGTCTGTTAAGATACAGGTTTCGGTTTTAAGTTTCGGTTTTAAGGTTTTAAGTTTTAAGTTTAATTTGAGTTACGTCATCAGCGTTGCGAAGGCCATGCAAGATGGACTGATCTAGAAATGACGCAATCCAGAGAATTACGATTTTTGGAACAGAGAGGGAGAATTAAAAGGTTTAAATTATGATTTTGATATATCTATATGATAAAAAGGAGAAAAAGACGTAGCAATGTTGTTAGGTGCAGAACGTAGATCCATACTGATTGCGTAGAATACTGAAATGCCGATACACAGTGATCAAGAAATTTGGCAATCCAAGCACGTTTTAATTCCATTTTTATTTAAATTCACATTTATAGCCACAGTTTACTTGGAATCGTGCCAGTTTCCAGAATATTTACATTTTTGAACACTACTGCGATAGGAAGAGAACACAATGAAATAGCATCCAAGCAGCACAGAGGTTCAGACTTATGCAATTATTCAATCGGGTAGCTAACCAAGAGGTTTTGGTTTACAAAGGTTTCAGTTTTTAACAGTCTAGGTTCCGAAATAACAACGTTATCAGCGTTACGCAAGCTTTGTGGCATAGATTAATCTAGAAATGAAGCAGTCCAGAAATATTATTATTATTTTTATAATAATAATAAGAACCAAAAATAACCAAATAAAAAATGGGGAATTAAGAGGCTATTATTAAATTTTATTATTTATTATTAATTACTGATTTACATATCTTTTTATCATATATATATGTGTGTATGTGTGCACATCAAAATTCTAACTTAAATTTGCAATAGCCATTTAACGTTTCATTTTAATTTGGGTATTTCCCTTTCTGTTCCAAAAACAATGACGCTTATAATAAACCCCTCTAAATTGTTTTATTTGAAATTTAATAGCTGCCGTTATGACATTTGCATAAAGATGATGTTGTAAACGGTTTTGTATACTGAAACTTAACCAGACACCAAAATTGAAACCAATGCACTCAGAACAAAGATCTCGAATAAATCACATTCGCTTTAACTTCACCTGCCAACAAAACCAGCTAACACTCGCTTCCTTCAAAATTACATATTTTAAATGTAACGGTACCGATTTTATTCTAGAAAAATACACCCTATGGTGCCCAATTTACTTAAGTTCGCTTAATGAAATGCTTGCTTAAAGAAATAAAAAGTAATCATTAATTCGGCCACCTCTGCAATTTCTTCCTTATCAATCAACAACTTATCATAATGACTTCCAAGTGGCATGCTTCAATGAATGGCACTGATTTCAAAATGGCACAAGGCACCATATCGACAAGGGAATAAACAATCACTGAATGTCTGAAGTATTTGTACTATATGAACTAGAGAACTATGAGAGACTTTGGATGTGTTCTTGGGGTACAGCAGACCAAGCAGCTTCCACACGTTCCCAGAGTTGATCTGGTGTGGCAGCTTGGGATGTAATCTGGGTCAATCGTTCAGCAACCATGGACCAGATGTTTTCTATCGGCGAAAGATCCGGAGAGTGAACCAGCTAGGGAAGCAATTCAATCTGGCGATTGACGAAGAACCCTTGGACAATGCGTGCCACGTGTGGTCGCGCATTATCCTGTTGAAATATGGCTGTGGGCAAGCCCTGTAGGTAAGGAAGGACAACGGGCTCCAACACCTCGGAGATATAGCGCTGGCTGTTTAAAGTACCGTCAATGCGTACTAGAGGACTGCGAGAGTGATATCCAATATCGGCCCATACCATAATATCCGGTGAAGGACCAGTGTGGCGGTGCATAACGAGCTGTTCAGCATCCTCTGTCCACGGTGTCTCCAGACTGGAATCCGACCATCGTGGTGTTGCAGACAGAAGCGTGACTCGTCAGTAAAAACACTTCCGCCGTCCACATCCTTCTTTCATTGCACCATTGGCGGCAGAGACGTCTGTGGTTCTGTATCAAGGGTTGACGAAGCAATGGACAACTTGCAGACAGACCACTCTGCTGTAAACGGCGTCGAATGGTACGCGCAGACACTGGATGATGCGTTACAGACTGAATGTGCCGTGCTATGGTTCGTGATGTGACTGAGCGATCCGTCACTGCCATGCGCACAATGGTTCTGTCATCACGTGAAGTGGTGCACTGAGGAGGATGCGATCGAACACGTCCGTCCGTCGTAAGAATATTACCACCAAATGTTATCTATATGTATTATTTTTTAAGAAGTAATATAGCGAATATATATATTTAAATAAAATTCTGGTTATATTTAACATTTTATAGGCAATTCTAAAGATTTCCGATATAAAATATTTTTTGACTTCCATTTGTCAGTTTGTTGCTGTTAGCGAAAGATATTTAATTTCTCTTTTAAATTTAGTCTGCCTGTTACAAACTAAACGATTTAAAACAATAAATGCATTTCTTTATCTCTTTTATTAATGACCAACTGGACTCGTGAAATGATACTACTATATTTATTAAAAGCATTATATATTTTTTCTCTTTTATAGTAGCTATTTAAGCTGCCGGCCGTGCATCTTAAACAAGCTTTGAAGAGTTCCGTGTTTCATTAACGACACCCTAGTATCCAATTCATACATAGTGAAAAGTTGTCTTTCTAGCTAAAAGTGGGTTCCCCCCCCCCTTGATAGTTATACAGTTTTTATTTCTGAAAAAGAGCATTATTCTTCTTGCCATGATAATCTATTTTAGAAATACAAATTAATTTTCATACGTGTACCGATAATTTATCAAACACATTGCATCCGAGTAGAGAAGCATAGTAATTCATCATCATTTATATCTACTCATGTGTAAACTTTGTATTTTACCGACGACCATAATTTTGAATTATCTGTCTGCACTAGACGCGGTTAATGAACTGAGGTAACGCATTGTTGTAGTCTTGTTTACTTAGACATCGTTAAGAGGGCTTGGTATGGTTAGATGTTCATTAATTATTGTTTTATGAATTTATTTTGTAATCTGTGACATTAGATAGTATAATTATTTTTCATGTGCGGTGTACTTGACCCCTTCCCTCGTACAGGTAGAAGGGAACTTTAAATTGCCTTTTTAAGTAAAATTTAACGTCATGTATTTTAATGTCGATTAAAATTGTGCCAGATTTTATTTCTGACGAAAGTTGAGACTGGGTGCTTTCCACATACTTAATGGAGAAACATCATCAGGGAAAGTCTTAATGGAATCCAGCCGTTCTTAGGACCAGCAACCGTGTTAGTCTATTGTAATATATAAATTGTAAATTTTTGTATGTATGCGGCATTTTAGTTACACATTTTTAACACAATAATATTTTTATTCAATAGATGAATCAGCTGTATTAACTAAGGTAAGTTTTACGAGATGATAAGGAAATTGTAAAAAGTAGTTAAGGACAATGAACTATTTTTATAATTAAATAATGCTTGATGTCATCACCAAATAAGAGCATGATAGTTTACAAGTTGTAGAACCCTTATTAATTAGCATATAAAATGTTAAATTATTTAAGTTAGAATTTTTGAAATATTTTTATTTTTGTTTTCATAAGCTGATTGAAGTAGATTAGGTTGTAAGGATTTTGTTATATTCGTTTACATCTCCAGAATTTAATTTATTTGAATATTTATATGCCTTTTAATAGCTGATATTTTCATACATATGCTATAACGGAAGAAATATGTCCCTTTCATGAACATTATGGACCTTCTTAATAATGCATTATAGAAACAAGCATCTGTATAGTATGGAGAAATACAAAGTATGTCTGCTTCCACAACATCAAAACTCCATAACATCTATTTTAAATTAATATCATATTGTAGTTAATGAGATTATCTTACATAATAACGCTGCTAATAATTGGAAAAATAATTAGCAGAAAAGCACTGTGTTGTTCGTCAAAAACTAATCCCGCCCGAAAAGAAAAAGACGCCTGGCTTTGGTCCTTATCTTACCAGTTACAGTACTACTGGGATACTTTAGGACGGTAGCCGGACTCGACCATCACTCTCTAGATAGTTACATTCATCATTGTGACGGTGTTGATTCACACGTCCTCTGAGGAATTGATTACTGTTGAAAGAACACATGTCCATTTTTGCAAATTTTACGCCAGACAATAAAAACCTAACATTTTCCAGAATAAAGTCACCACATATTTCGATCCCCAAATAAAAAGAGGTAGTCAAAACAGCAATATAGGCATTTTTTCACAATGTTAGCTCCTATTTTAAAATTGCTATGCATTTTTTAATCTTGTGGACATGTGCCCTTTCTACAATAAAGAGGCAAAAAGGGATAATATAGTATATGGATTTTTCTTTGAAAAACTTACTTTGTTTGAATAAAAAAGGCATTTTTAAGCAATTGAAATATGAAACATGTCACAAAATAAAATAAAACGGCTTATAAGTTTTTCGTCCAACTAAAAATAACATTGACTCACCCAGGAATGCATAATTTTTGCCAAAAATCTTTAATACTGAACATAATATTGAAACTATTTAAAACCCAAATCTAGCCAAACAGTTTTAACCAGAGTTGTTGTCGCAACCCCAGAGAACTTGCAGTTGTTGCAGAGGTTGGCTATAACGTGATGGTGTTGTAAAAATTCTTATATTCTTCTGGTATATAGTGGATCTTTTTTGATGTCGTCTATTTTCTTTACGTTAATTACATTCATCCCACAATAGGCTGGTGCAGAGGGAAGAACCATATGTACCTCCGGTCTCTTCAATTTTAGAGAGAGTTTCTTAATCAAACCATTTACGAGTTATAGGCAAATATTGCCCCCTCCTTCATTTCGAATATTTTAACATTGCTTTGCTTCTCTACATCTTCGTATAATCTCCTCCAAAGGCACAACTTTTTTTTTTTTTGAAGTATCTTGGCCACCAGCTGTTGAAGTCTAGGACGATGTTGTTGTTTTCCAGCGATATAGCTTATAAGGTATATCTCCCACATTCTTAGCGTGCCTTCGTGGTGTAGTGGTCAGCACACTGAGCCGGTATTTCAGAGGTCTGTGGTTCGATTCCCGGCGAAGGAATTGCATATTTTTCATGTCTCCTGCTTCAAAAAAATCCTAATGTCTCTACACTGGCGCCCGAACTAAAAGGGTTGTGGATGATGACTCTCCACACCCAGGATTTGGCGACTAGGTCCCCTAAAACCCTAGTCGCCCTTTAAAAAGGGGAGTATATAAGGTATATCTCCCACATTCTTAGCGTGCCTTCGTGGTGTAGTGGTCAGCACACTGAGCCGGTATTTCAGAGGTCCGTGGTTCGATTCCCGGCGAAGGAATTGCATATTTTTCATGTCTCCTGCTTCAAAAAAATCCTAATGTCTCTACAAGCTGAAACTTTACCATCAGAACTACCTTCGAGGTTCTTATACTGTTCTGGTGTGTATACTCGATCCATTTTTCTAGTGTGACGTTTAATAACACAAAAGTTCTATCATAGGCCAGGAAACTATGTTGCCTTACAGGAAAGAATTGCCTGACAAATTTTTTTCTGGTCACAGAAAGAGTTAAGAGGAACTTTGGAACGGTATGATTTCGGTTTTGATTCGTGCAACCATCCGAAAAAATATGAATTCCAGAAAGCAAACTGAACAGAGACACATCACTAAGCAAAAGTATGATGCAATGTTTACGAAAACTGTCCGATAAGAGAGAATAATAGGTTTCAACAACATGGAGAGCTTTCTCCTGCGGCGCCCGCACTACACCGCGCACAGTGTTAAGTGGAAAAAGGGCTCACAGGCTGGACAATAACTTCGACCGCTTGCCTGTACACACAGAGTTGAATTAGAGATGTGCCGCTTCAACTCTAAATCTGTGTATATTTGTTGAATGAGAAAATACTAAAACCTCAAAATCGACAAATCACGCTTCATGCTTCGTATTTTGTACTTTGTGTGTGTGTGTGTGTGTGTGTGCATGTGTGTGTGTGTGCATGTGCGTGAAGTTTATTTTCAGAAACGAATGCAATTTCTGTTCTTGAAAAATTTAAATCTGCTTCTAACACTTTGTTGATTATAAGAGGTAATGTGGCTGAACCAAGTCAAAAAGTTTAATCATTTGCAAAGGGAAACGAAGAATTCGTAAAATAAATGCACTCTGTTGTTAAGGTAAATTTTTTTTAAATCTCACGACTTTTAAGATGCATATTTTTGCTATTTCATAATGATAAAGTGCTGAAAGACTATTATTACTATTTATTTGAATGTCCCGATTTGGAATCTTTAAAATGTAATCACTCTTTGTAGAATTTAAAGAAATATTTATCGTAGGTTCAAAATGCTATTTGTGTGTTAATTGCTGCACCATTTGCGAAGCATTGTTATTAACCGTAAGCGCTGAATACCAGGTCTTGTAATTAATAAACATTGTGTTACTTAAGTTTGTGTCTCTATTCCATGTAAAACTAGCCTTGTTGAATATTTACTAAACATAGTTTACATATAACATTCATAACAGATCCACTGATTTAAAAAATAAAATTAGCATTTCATTCTTGTACTTTTAAAGTGTTTTAACATTGTTTGCCTTGTTAATTCCGGCGTTCCAGGCGCGAAACCATGCTCATCATTACTTCGACGAACGACCCTCAGTAACGAGGTGGGACATTACTCAGTGCCCATTAATTATGAAAGAGCTGACACAACTCTGTCGCTTCATTAGTTATCGCCTGCCTCTGGTGTTTGCATAATCACTCTTCAACAACCTGCTTGTTTTCGGAAATTTAACAAGCTTTTTAATCTGTTTCCTTACTTACGTCATCGGATATGTTTGCATTATCTCTGCTGTTAGCAGTTGTTCGGATAGTATTTTTAATTGTGTTATTTTAGTACGTACGCAGATCTTTATTTCAAAGAATTTAGAAAATTCTCATCAGTGCCTTCTTTTCAGTTTTATGAACTTTAAATTATTTAAATTTAGCGTCTAAAGTGTAATTGGTAATATAGAGAAACGTT
The DNA here is from genome assembly GCA_000611955.2 of Stegodyphus mimosarum. Lineage (NCBI taxonomy): Eukaryota > Metazoa > Arthropoda > Arachnida > Araneae > Eresidae > Stegodyphus > Stegodyphus mimosarum. The sequence goes on from KK119472.1 coordinate 36,131, forward strand.
CGTGTTTCATGAATAGCTGATGTTGTCCCTGTCTTGAAGGGGTGGGGAACATTCTTAGTCGTCTGTGGTAAGTGATCAACACATTCTGGATCCCATGAGAGTACAGTTGATATCTTATGCTTCTTGCTAACCAACCTAATGATTCTACACTATGTATGCAATATTATCTTATTATAGTGCTGCTCGTTGTACCTTGGTTCGGATAGTACGCAAGCTTTTTTGAAACGGCAAATAACTTTAATAACCCGCTTAGCAATAAAATGGTAGTTCTTCAAGTAGCGCAATCTAGCCTGTATTTTCCGAACTTTCAATATCACAAAGAGACTAGACTGATTTGTTAATACTGTTTACCAAGCGATGTCGCCAGATTGTTGCATCGGCGCGCGCCTTATCCGTCGCCAGCAGAACCTAGCAACGAATCCTGTCATACGCTATCACAATCCTAGCCTTTTCTTGATCTTCGTAGTTTTCTATATTTTTTCTTGTTTTCATCTTCATTTGCTAGTTGAGGGGTTAGCTTATCAATTAAATATTTTTTTCGCCGGAATATCTCGGTAATATTTTGAACTAGATTTTTTTTGGAACGTACTAACTTTAGGACAATGGCATCATCAGATATTACTGTACTTATTCGAAGACTATCATATCCCCTGGATAAAGGCACATGATGGATAACAGGGAAATGAAGAAGCCGATGACCTCACCAAAGAGACAGCAAGAAACATCAGTGCTCAGCCTCTGCCCATTGTCTTACCTAGATTCTCATCTCAAGAGAAAGATTTGGTAGAAGGCATTAAAATAATGACAAGAGGAATGAGCTCCTCAAGGTAGAAGAGCTCGTGTATTTGACCGCAAAGTTTCCACTGATCGACTTCTCTGGGCACCCTTTGTAACAAGATTTGTAACTCGCCATGGTCCTTTCCCATAGTATTTCTGTAAAAGGGGATTTGTCTTATCTAATCTGTGTGTGTGCTGCGAGGCTGGTACTACAGACCATTACATAACAGCATATCCACTCACAGAGGCATGGCAAATCCGGCTGCCGGTTAATGATGTACCATTCATGCGCTTCTTCACTAAGCAGTTTGCTCTACTCAGAAAACTTAGGCTCATAATGGAAAAATTACAGGTTTTGGAACAAGACCTTTGTTATGTCACCTAGTGCACTGCTGAATCCTGCCCAGTCTCCAGTACTGATTGTCTTGCTCCTAGGTGTCTTGTTGTATCTTGCTAGTGCTCTTGTGCGGCATGCCCAATTTAGTGCGTGTGTGATGGAACCCCGTATGCAAACTTTCGGAAGTAACTAAGGTATCCGCAACAACTATAGATGTAAAATGCACTATGTGTGTATATAGCATTGTAACTGGCTCGTAATTAAGAGAAAAATCAATTTAAAATGTTTAATTATTAGTGTAACATCAATATAAAACGCAGCAACGTACCTATGTAAAAAACGAACGTTATTGTAACAGTATATTCTCAGAGTCTAAACCTAGGTGATCGTAAAATGCACGAGAATAATTTCTGTTTATGTATACGCATCAGTGTAGAATTTAACAGAGTAAAATTAATGCATTTTTTTAAATATCAGTATAAAATTTCAATGCAAAATGTTTATGTATAGCCAACAGTGTACGCATGTCGTATGTATATAGTTGTGTATATCAACAGTGTACGCATGTAGTATGTGTATAGTTGTGTGTATCAACAGTGTACGCATGCGGTATGTATACGCAACAGTGCAAAAACGGAAGTTTTCATATCAGTGTATCCTCAATGTCTTAGTCTATGTTCTCATGAAATAAAAGCTAGGGTAATTTATGTTTATAAGCGTAGAATTTATGTTTAACAGCAAAATCAGTGTAAAATATTTTAATAACTGTGGAAAATATCAATGTAATATATTTATACAAATGTAACAGGGTACACATCAGTGTAAAACACGTTAATGTATCAGTGTATCTCCAGTTTTTAAACATACGTGCTCATGAAGTTCAACACAAGGGTCTTTTTTGTCTATATATGCGCAGCAGAGTAGACTCTGTATGTGTATCAGAGTAATATCAGTGTAAATGTTCAATTACTAGTGCATAATATTTAATATTTATGTCAAAGCTACAGTGCACGCATCAGTGTAAAATTCTTGTACCAGTGTATACTCAGTGTCTAAAGCTCTGTATGTACCAGGGCAGATTTTATTAGTATATGTGTTACAGTGTAGGATTTGTGTGTATCTCGGAATAAAATCAGTATAAAATTTTTTAATATCAGTGTAAAATATGAGTAAAATGTTCATCTATACAGTTGTTGCAGCAGTTGTAAAATAGACTTTTTTGTATAAGTGTATCCTCAGTTTCTAAACCTATATATGCGTATGAAATGCACCCAAGTAGTTTATGTTTAAATATACGCATTAACGTAGAATTTGTATATGCATCAGAACAACCCATTTAAACTCATGTGCATGAAAACGAACTACGGCGATTTTTGTTTATCTGCATCAGTATAGAATTTGTGCACATTCCAGCATAAAATCAGTGTAAAATGTTAGAATGTCGATATAAAATATCAGTGTAAATGCTTATACAACAATGTACGCAGTTATGTCAAAACTACTTTTACTTGTAAGTGTATCCTAAGTGTCTAAACCTAAATTCTGATAAAATGCAGAGTAATATATGTTTAAATATACGTACCAGTACACAATTTGTATATGTATCATGTTAAGTTCAGCATAAAACGTTTAAATGTCATTGTAAACTTAAGTGTAATATGATTATGTTTGCGCAACGACGTATGTATCAGTGTAAAATAGATCTTTTGTATTGTATTCTCAATGTCTTAACTTATGTGCGCATCAAATGCCTCAAGAAATTTAAGTTTGTTAATGCTCAGCAGTGAGGAATTTATATGTTTCAGAGTAAAATCTGTATGAAATGTCTAAATAACAGTGTAAAATGTTTGAACATCAGTGCAAAATTTTCAAATATCAGTGTACAGTATCAGTATAATAGCATTATCAGTGTAACAGCATCTTGTATGAAACTCTTGTCCTGTATACCGTACCTTGTATGGCCACGTATGGTTCGGGCGCCAGGAAGTTATTCCGTTATACAGTTGCAGATTCCGGACGATAACCGAATAGTCCTTGTAAGCCACCCGAGTTCCCGGATCCGCTCTCACCTGTCACCAGTACTTATTCGAAGCTGCCCGGCTGTTGTAGTGACTAGCGACGCTACTACCGAACCGATTGGCCCGGGTTCGAATTGGGGAAGAGGTATGAGAGACACGAATCGACCTCCGGGGGGGGGGGTGTCGTCCATCTAGAATCGGGCGGAAGCTTGACAGTTAGCTACGTTTAGCAATACCTCAATCACCAATTGTACTACAAAGATGCTTGCCTAACTTCTACCTATGCCTATTCTTATTAAAAAAAATGTGTTCGCAGTATGAAAGTAGTCGTAGTATGAAAGCACAAATAAGGCGATTAAAACGCTTTGTGACTAATGATGAACCAAGAGTCGATGCTACAGAACTGGTACGACCTCGAAAAGAACTGGAACAACTTCCAAAGAGTTGAGGTAGGTTTTAGAATTTCCAAAAAAGGAACTGAACACAAAGTCTAGTAAGGTTAGATAAACAAAGTTCAGTTAAATTGTCAGAGATTCCCTAAATTCCTTTCCATAAATTCAATGGAAATTACCAAGAAAAAATTTCTTTTAAAGCTCAGTAATGGATGAGAATAATAATTTAACTGAGTCACAAAAGTTATATTATTTGCATTCAGGTCTTATTGGTAAAGGCAAAGGAGATTCAAACCACGGATGATGCTTACGAACTTCCGTGGAAAACGGTTATAACCACCAGATTTGAAACTAAACGGCTAACAGTCAATAGTCACATTAGCGAACTAGTATCTATACATCATGAATCGAAAAAGACTTGAGAATCTTAACTGACAAAGTGCACAAGCATCTACGCGCATCAAAATTGATGGAATTGGAATCTATCCAGATAATGGAAATAATATTGATCAATGTTCAGAAATTTAGGTACAGGGTGAAGACGTCAATTTGAAATGTTTTTAACGTCTGTAGATCTGCCTGATTGGAAATCTTTCATAAATTATCAGCTATTCTACTTGTCAACAAAAGTCAAGTTACACCAAACCGTATTAAAAATTAAAATTTTGCTGTGAAATCAGATTTATTTAAATGTGTGCTTTGTAAAACCTTTCATCGATTGTATAATGCTCATCAATTTTAGAAACCCATGGAAAGATTTGGTGTTGGGGGGGGGAACTGTGTTTAAACTGTTTAAGTTTTTCGCCCAAATTTGAATTCTTGTACTTCTAAATTTGAATTGAATTTTTTACGTCTAATCTTGTATTCTGTAGTTTTTGTAATGGCAAATATAATTCGCCTTTCCATCGCAATCAAAACGATTGTCGTCAAAATGAACCACCTTCTTAGTATTCCTCAGCTACTAATCATTATCAGAAACTCGCAGTAATTCCGGTGAAAGAAATTCCGGAAGACTTAAAGGGAATTACAAAATCGCATAATTTTTCGGTTCGAAATAAGTACAAAAATGAAACTGTACTTATACCAACTGTCATAGTTGGGTGTAGATCCCCAAAATGCTTGTTATAAGAAAGACCATTACTTGTTAAACTCGTGCAGCAAAATGAACTTTGTAACTCTGGATTTTCCAAATGCTGTTGAGAACCGAAGCAACAGAAATGCCTGCTAGTGGCTTATGCGGAAATATTACAAATACTGAATTTAAGACCCTTATTACTGTCGGAAATTCTTTCCTTTCAATATATGTAGAATTTTTGGTTGTGCCTAAAATCCCAGATTTTGTTCTATCACATTAAATGTAGAAAATCTTAAAAATGTCTGAGTATATATATGTAGCGGTTTTGACTAGTTAGGAAAAATCGACATAAGACTGGGTGCTGAGCTGTTTTTCGAATTAGTGAAGGAACAAAAGTTACGGTCGTCTAATACTGTCTTCTTCCAAGACTCAATTTTCGGATTTATTGTCAGTAGTTTTCTTGGTACAAGTTCAAAACAATATGCAAACTAATCTCTCAATCCGAAAGCTTAGAAGCATGCGTTAATAAATTTTAGCATATCAGAGATGTAGCCAATGACCCCTTTCGAAGTCCAAAAGGGGAGTTTTGAGAATTGCTTTATCAGAAAACACGTTAGAGGGATGAGAGTTAACGTGAGAAAGGTATTTCTCGCGATGCGGCCTTTGCACGACTATATATTTGAACAACGCTACCTACTTTCTCGTAGCCTAATCCGACAAGAAAAAGCTCATATTTAGCTTCTGAGTTAATGGTTTGGAAATTCAATCCACCGCGATTACCCATCTTCGGCGGTTATTTATGAGGCGGAGAGAAGTCTTTAAAAAGTAATTTAAAACGAACTGTCGGAAATGCTAAATTAATTCTTAAGGAATTTTTGACGCCATGGATCAGATTAAAAGTACATTAAATAATAGGTCTTCGCTACCTTTATCATTAGATCCTACTAACTTCGAAACTTTGACTTTTGGTCAGTTTTTAATCGGAGGACTTCTTAATGCTCTGTGTGAACCTTGCATTTCAGAAATTCCCGATAATAGAGTTTCCTGCTTGCAGAAAATTGTTAAAATTGACCGAACGGTATGGAAGAAATTTTCTAGAGATTGTAAACAATCATGGTTCTTGCAAAGGGACCGTATAAAAATAAATACTCATATTAATTAAAGAGAATAAACTGTCCTACGCATTTGGATAGTAGGCCGTATCCATGATACCATCTGTAGAAGTGGTGGTAATATTGTCCGTGTTGTTGTCATCAAAATCCCTCGAAAACTGGTAAAACGTTGATTTGGTTTATTTAATTATGGCAAAGCATGCGATGGCTATCTGCCTAAGGAGTGCGATGCCTTCCTGCATATTTCTGAGGAAAACTGGCTCGTAAACACATTACACATGGGGAAAACTTCGAAAACACTCATACAACCAGTCCGTTCTGCTGAAATCGAACCTAGGTCGTAATTACCGGTGTTCAGCGACTTTTACTGCTCGGCCGCTGGTGAGTCTATGATAAAACATTCAATATCTAACATATTTTTATGTGTATTAATTTAACAGTACTTTGTCTACGAACGACTGATGAAGTAAAATTCCCTATTATAGTTCATTTTATTAATATTTCCATATTTCTTTTATGTAAAATTCGATTTTCTGTTTGTTAAATTGATGTGCGGATATACTGCGTTTAATTGTGTTGTACTGATACGTACCTAAGTTTGAATGTTCTAATTAGCTTTAAAATTAATATTTCAATGTCCTATTTATTACAAGATAAAGAGATTTAAAAATTTAATTTTTTAAATCTAATTATCTTATGTTGGTAAACTTTACATATCGACGTATTGTGTTTGTAAGCATTATTTACTAGCATTACTGGGGTTGTTTCTTTTTATTATTAGTATTGTCATTCTCCAACATAAATAGCAGTGAATCCTAGCATTTTTCTTGTTCTGCTTAGTTTTGTATAGTTTTTTTCCCTCATTTTCACCTTGAATTGCGGCTGATTGAGCGCTTAGTGTAGGAAATACTTAAAAATAAATAAATAAATAAAATATAATAAAAAAAGAATAAAAAAAAACTCTCCCCCCCCTTAATTATCTAATTTTGTTGTTTCATAATCCAAAAAACACCAAGAATAGTGAAATTCCGGACAGCTAGCAAAGCGGTGAGAAAAGTATATGTGGCTACAGCTGGTATCAAGAAAATGGAACTTTGCGTGGAATTCTATCCGAATTCAGATCAGCTGCTATTCAGTCCATAAATTAATGCGCATTGCATTGAGTATACTCATTCTAAGAATGATACACGCTATTACATTTGTGTTGCCTTTTGAGCTTACTTTGCGGCACTTGTGGCAAATTGTAGAAACTTTCGATTACAATGGTACATTAAAAATTAATTTTTTAAATCTATTTATCTTGTGTTGGCAAATGTTACGTATCGACGTATGTGTTTATAAGCATTATTTACAAGCATTACTGGGGTTGCTTCGTATTATTATTATTATTATTTCCGCCTTACGCTGCAAAATATAATAAGATTGTAAGGTAGCTCTTTAATTATGTTCAGAATTTTTTGCTTGTTAATACTTGATTTGTTTCCTTTTAAATTTCTAATACTGACATTTCTGGAAATTTTATAATTTTCAGGGAATGTTAATTTTTGTAACCTGGTGAAGGAAAAACATCCAATTTCACACACACGGGTTATAAATTGAGGATCCAGAAGTATTATTTCATTGGTAGAAATGCATTTGCATGTTGCGTTTTTAATATTGATTTTCTGTCGCCTAAAATGAAGTTATTGGCATTTGTTAGTTTTTTCTGTTTAAAATTCTGAAGCTTCTACTATCAGCTATCGCATTTAGTGCAATGATACTGATTTTACTCCGGTCCTGGGAGGGGACTTTAAATTAGAGTAAACCAAACTTAGGAGGTTTTTGCTAAGTGATGATTTAAAATGATTTAAATTTGAAATATCTGGCAGTTTTAGGAAATAAGGTGTAGGCGTTAAAAAATAAGCAGATCTTCTAAAATATGTGCAATGAAAAAGCTTTTGAATATGGAATTAAGCACAAAGCTAATTTCTTTGTTATAATTTCTGTTAATTTTTTTTATTACGTCAAACATTACCTTCTACGTTATTTACAAGCTATGAGTTCCCCCCCCCTGAATGTGTCCGGCACATACACATACATAATCTCTCTGGATTACTTATTCTCTTACACTGATCGTATATACGCTCGGAAGAACATGTGCATACGGTTACAATCTCCGAATTAGAGGATATCTCTTAAATAATTAGACTGAGCAGAAGGAAAAGAGCACTTGATTGAAATAAATAGCTCATAGCAATGTAAACTGCTGTGAATAGCGCAATAACTACAGAAATTGATATGTTGTGCATTTAACACAGTTAAGGCGTATAAGTACACTGTCCTGTATTTAGCACAGTTTTATAAAAGAATCAATAGTCTTCGCAAACATTTAAATTGAAGTGTTGAAAAAATAACAAGAGACTCATTTATAAGTTTGTAGCGTCGTTAGTGTTTTTTGATGCTGGAGAACTAAAAAATGAGCAGTGCCCTGGCCGGGATTCGAACCTGGACCTCTAGAATACGCGCCGAGTGTGGTACCGTTACACCACGAAGGCATGCAGAAAGGAGGTGGAAAATACCTTATAAGTTTTTAAATTTATTCAGACTTACCTGTTAGGCAATATTATCAGGAGTATATCCCCCCCCAAAATTATTATTGCTGAAAAAGAATAAAGCTCAAGTACACCGCACATACAAAACCTTTTTAAGACATTTTACAGCAAAAATATAGGTAGAATTCGCTTTGGCCAATATATCGTTTGGCGCTCGTTTGTTTTTGCTGTTGCCGAGTTTCATTATGCAAAAATGACACTAATTTATTCTAACAGAAATAAGCATATTTTCCTAAACACACAAAAAATATCGCAGATGTGTGATATTTCTTGCGTGATATTCTCGTAACTACTATCACAAATTCTAAAGAAATAATAGCTCATATTTTAAACAAATTCTAAAGCAATAATAGCATAATTTTGAACTGGTTCACTCAATTCGAACTTAACTGACTCTCATGGCTCAAACGCAGCCGTTAACGTAGGGTTGCTCAGCCTTCTTGAATCTGTGAGAAGATTGCTCGTAGGATTTGGGAATTGTGTGATCCGAAAAATTTCATAATATCTCCAAGTTCGCGATAAAAATTGCGGTCATGATCCGTGAGGAGAGTTCTGCTTGTGTCTTGGATTTTAACTGAACTGTTTTCACAATTTAAACGTTGATCGATTCATAATTACAAGATTTAATGTATTATATATTCAATAAACATTTGAAAACAAAATACATGACCATGTGCCTTCAATCGGAGGATATCACCCGTATGGACTGGCCAGCATTCTCACCGGACTTGAATCCAGTAGAGCACGTGTGGGACATGCTTGGCCGACGAGTTGCAGCCCGTCAACCTCCTCCTACATGTATACCGGAACTTCGGAGAGCATTGCTTTTTGAGTGGTGTAATATCCCCCAAGATCAGATCGATAATTTGATACTCAGCATGTCTATGCGTTGTACGGACTGTATTGCATCGCCTGGGAGACATACAATGTATTAACAATCATACCAACCATGTAATATTGGTTTTTTGTAAATAGGTTTTTTTTTTTGTAATTTGCTCCAGGGAGAAAAAATCGCTAAATTTTTTAATAATATCAAACATATAGCATCTTTTTTTGCTCTTTACCTTTTGTTTAATAAATAAGCTTTACAAATAAGTCAAATTTGTTTTGCTTCTAACTCTTCCTTTGCCTGATTTTGCATTATCCTTAATTTATGGACATGAGTGTAGTTGCTATTGTTTTGTGTCATTAATAATTCCCTTTTCAGGGTTCCGTATCTGCTTAATTTAATCGTTAACTTACTTTTTTCCTTTTCCCGTGCTCTTTCCTTTCTAGCCTGCTCTTATTATCGTGTTGGAATCTTCATTGAAAAATCTTTTATTAAAATAAGGCCTTTCATATCGAGTGAGGTAATTGTCCTTTTAAAAGAAATTCATTTCCCTCACCTATTTCTACCCTCCTGACGTCCTCCTTAATGAATCAGTTTTTGTTAATGCATCGTTTTATTAATTTCCTTCTGCTTGTTACCTATAATCGTATTTTTCAGTAATTTAAATTGCGGAAGATAATTGCGGGCTTGAGTAGTAACTTTAATGCTTTTACCCTTACATTGTGCACTCTCAATCATTGTCGGAGTGATTAGCACACGATATCCAATATACGATTCCTAAGCCAGTGATATATAGCCTCTTAAAAAATTTAAAACTCTTCGCCGACTGCTGTGTGGGTTTTTTGGGGGGAGGCGGGGAGTTTAAGATTTAGACATAAAAATACAGTTTGCAAAAATATCAGATCTTTAGTAATAAGAAACATTTGGTGGAAATCAATACATGGCTGGAACAAAACAAAAAGGCTGGAACTAGAAAGGTAGCAATTTGACCAAATTTTCCTTGTTCATTTTCTAACCGCGCAAAACTCTGAATGCAGAAAATTTAGCTTTATCCCGCATAAGCATTTAACCATTCTAATTACCTGACTGTATGATTTTCGTTCTTGGCCCCTTTTCTTTGAGGAGAGTACTTTTCAAGGCCTTAAAAAGTGTACACTTAGGAATACCCGTTACTGCAAACTTCTGCACCAACAAGTCATTTCTGTTTTACAGAAACGAGAATGTTTAGAGAATACTTTCTTCCTGCAAGATAGTCTGCAAAACTCCCCATATTGGCTGAAAAGTGAAGAAACTGCTTTGCGCTCAGTCTGGAAATGGTCAGGTCATTTTGAGAAGTTTTTGAGTGCGTGGCCTCATCATTATCCGGACTTGAATGTCTGGTCATTTGTGATTATGGGGATTCCTGAATGATCGTATCCGTGGAGGAAATCTGTGGGCTTTGCCTGAAATGAAAGCAAACATTAATAACATATCATATGGTTGTAATCTTTATACGACAGATATTTTTCCTTTGACATTTCGTGTAACGAGATATAGAACGAAAGACAGATTCTGGGCATCTCTTGTGAGAAAATACGCTCTCCAAAAATTTGTAACTGTGTTAATGATATTATAAATTTGTAACTATGTTGGTGAAGTGGATATTCCGTTATGTTGCGCCGTCCCTGCAGTTGTAATAAATCTGTGGAGTTGGAGCGCATGTTTTTTTAATTTAAAAGACGTTTCTTGTTTCTAGAGTAATAATAGCCTTTACTTTGATGACAGGAGGAGTATTGACAGGGCTGATTTTGCATCCAGTTTTTTAATATTTAAAACTGTTGAAATATTGTTTTAAATATTATTATTATTTAATTTTGTAATTGTTAATGCTTATAAGGATCATGAATTGAAAAATTTCGCAGTGTCTTAGTTTTTTATCTTCTTTTGTGGGAAAATAGTTATTGCTCATTTATATTGACTTTATGTGTAAATTTAAGCTTATCATAAACCTTTTCATCGGCACTGATGTTTAGCGCTGTAATTGATTTTTCAAAGGTTTGAAATAGCAGTAGTTTCTCTATCATTATATTGGGATTTATCGGCTACGGCCGAATTATTGATCATAACAGATTAGTGTTGATGAAGGACTGTGTTCTTCAATATGTAGGTGTCTTATTTGGTGCGGAAATGATTATTGCATTTATTGAAATGTACAAAAATGATTATTGCAAGGTACCCTAAACATTCGGGAGTTATTATTACAGATGAAATAGGCAATTCTTGTTCTAGTGAAGACACAGATTTAATGTTCTAAATCTAAGACAGGCAGAAACTTATTATTAGAAGTTTGGATAATGATGATAAGGTAAGGATAATCAGTGTAATTTTTCTTGCAGTTGCGCAATGCAGAATTAGTTCCTCGGCAGTTTATTTATCTTGAATATTTCATATGTCGAGTATGTATACAATTGAACATATATACGTACTCAACATATGTTGAGTATGTATTTTGATAGGTATACAGCCACAGTGGTCTGGTTGTATGAGGAAGAAATAAGTATGGATCTCCTCAAAAATCATCGCTGTTCAAAGAATTTAATTGAAGGGGGGGGATTTGGAAATGGAATGATGTATGACCAGTTAAAAGCATAATTAATGAACACGTGATCCAAGTGTGTAATATTTATTTCTGTACTTTTATTTAAAAAATCATCGGTAATTTTATACACTCACGTTTGTGAAAATTGCAACACCAAGAAGGAATCGTCATAATTGAATGCAATTTAATACACAGTTGAGTGGTAGTGGTACAAATAAATGATTAAATGTTCAAAGCAAACAAACAAGAACAAGAGATCAGAATCAGTATTTTGTGTGGCCACCACGCGCCGCAATAAGTGCTGCTACACGACGTGGCATGGAGTCAAACAAAGTTTGAATGTCTGACTGAGGAAGAGCATTCCATATCGTTTGTACGCGTACCCAAAGTTCGTCTGCAGACGCAACAGGACGAGGATCACGAGCAAGACGCCGACCAATGACATCCCACACATGTTCAATTGGCGACATATCCGGGGAACACGCAGGCCAAGGAAGAAGCTGTACCTGCTGCGCTGCAAAGAAGGATTTAACAATCCGAGCAGTATGAGGGCGGGCATTGTCCTGTTGAAATACAGCGCCTGGCAAGCTTTGAAGGAAGGGAACAGCTTCGGGCTGTAGAACTTCACGGATATACCGGTTGCTGTTCAGATTGCCCACAATTCGTAGCAATTGAGATCGTCTATGATATGCTATGGCGCCCCAGACCATAACTCCGGGTGTTCGTCCACTGTGGCGTTCGATAATGCACTCCGGAAGGTGGCGTTCACCGGCATAGCGTCTGACACGAATGCGGCCATCATGGTACCACAAATTAAAGCGGGATTCGTCAGAAAACACGACATGCTGCCAATCAGCACGCCAGTCTCTATGCTGATTGGCCCATTGTAGCCGCAGGCGGCGATGGTCGTGCGTTAGGGGGATCCTGTATAAAGGAGTCCGTGCGCGCAGTCCACACTGCAGCAGACGTCTACGAATTGATGAAGCACACAATGAAACACCTGTAGCTATTGACCACAGTGCTGCCAATTGTCTAGAGGAAGCTGTACGGTCCGTCCGCGCCATGCGGACCAGGTGTCTATCATCGCGAGCTGACGTCACATTTCGGGGTCCACTCCCGGATTTCCGAGTTGTCCGACACTCGTCCGTCCACTGCTTCCAAACGCGCATCACTGTGCTGCTGTTACGCTGCACACGAGAGGCTACTGCACGATACGACAATCCAGCTTCACGAAGGCCGATGATTCTCCCTCGTTCAAACTCTGTAAGTTGTTCAAATCTCGCTCTCTTTCGTCGACGAGGCATAAGTACAGATTGAGTTAACGTTTACCACTAGCAGATAACCACCGATAACCATACACGCCTCGCTACAGCCGTCTATTTATTCGGATCCATCAGCCGTTCAGAGGGCGCTGCTCAGCATACGCATGCGCTACGGATTTGCAATTCTAATCATTTGCATATCATGCGCTACTTTGCATTTCCTGAAAATTTCAGCTCACTCGCGTAAGTCCTTCATGGTGTTGCAATTTTCACAAACGTGAGTGTATTTTCAAGATGTTTTAAAATTTTGCATTTGAATTCGAATGAACGATAAAGGCGTATGTTTTTCAAGCACATTTCGTCATTAATTGGTTAGATATTAAAGCAACTTGTAGGTATTACGTTCAGTTAGTCAACGCTAAGTTCATCAGTTTTGTTAATTAATATCAATTTATTAATTATTATCAACTTTTACTGTGTTGAAAGCTGAAGTCGATGAATATTCTGAGGTGTCTATAATTTACGTAGTCTTATTTTGAGTTTATTCTCTACCCTTCCGAGACATTGTTGAGAACTGATGTCTGAATAGAGACATGAGTTACGTTTATTACACACTAAAATGAAATGAATTACCTGACATGTAATACTTGGCGTGGTCTCCACGGCGTCGTTCTTGAAATCGCACCCTTTGGCCAAGAAGAGAGTCCTCTTCGCCCGGATCTCATTAAGAGAGGCAGAACTGTTACCGTTGCTTCTGCCGTCGTAACTTCCATAATTAAGTTCGGGAATAATACGCTTTTGACTCTTATCGAGTTCGGAGAGAGGTTTCATAATTCAGGAATGACGTGACAATGTAATAGCGTAGTACACTAATTTCGGTTTTCTAGCTGAGTTTCTTTAGGCTGCTTTCTGTATAATATTCTGAAAGTGAAGCATTTACATTTCGGGAACAAGTTATTAGATTTTCAGATAATAAGGTTGCTTATCCCTCGGAGGCGAAATAAAGTAAGATTAGAAATCTATCTATCTATATATATTTTTTTATTTCATTCGAGCATGCTTGTTACTAAGTATTAATAACTAATGAAAGACTAGTTGTTTATTCACCTTGCATTAGAACTGCAAAATCCTGGTATTAATAAAGTAATATTTTATATGCACAAAATAAAAAAAAAAAAAATCTGATTTGGACACCACTTCCTTGTACGGCTTATTGAATGATAAATATTTTTTACCTTTTTTCATTTAAACTTATTATGTCAAATTATTCAAAATTATTCAAAATCTATTAATCTGATCTCTCGAGGCAAGTTGAAAATGACATGAAAAAATGCAAATTTTGAAATTAAATATAAAGTCGTTTTTTGTCGTATAGGTGAAGGATAATTTGAAACTTTATTGGAAATAGTAACTCCACTTATTCTCCCCCCCCCCGAAAAAAACGTTCTTTCAAGATGCTTTGCCAGCAAAATTAAAAAGCAGCTAGCTTTTCGGTTTCTGGGGGCGTGCGACTTCTACAGTTCTTTGCAATACTTATTTCGAGTGCCAAAACGCGCAATCAACATATTTATTCCAGAAGTGTTTGAGACCATTTTCCGTGTATGGGGTTGAGCGAAAATTATTAATCTTTTGCTTGAACTCTCCAACACTCTCAAAATTTAACATGTTAATAAGAGCCTCATACGCCTTCTGTCGACGATTTTTATTTTAATACTTCCGACTGGTCGTTTGTAAATAAAATCTAATTTTTAGTTGAAATAAAAAGGAAAGTCTATAAAACAAAATTTCAAAATTTTAGATTATATTTTATTTGATGTAATTGGCCATGAGTAAGAACTGGCTTTTCGAAATTTATATCAACAAAATAAAAGTAATGTTTGCTCTTTCACTTATTTTTTTAATTGAAAACTGTATTTTATTGGGTAGTTGAATAACATATAATTTAATTGTTTTTTGATTAAAGAAAATTCAGAAATAAATATGTTAAAATAAATACTTTGAATCCGGTACCCTAATTTACTTTTCTTCTATGTTTTTTCTACAATATCCAAAACCTAAATTCATTCTAATCAGTAGTTATTTAGGTATTAGTAAAGAACGGTCGTAATATTCAAGTAGTGAAGTATTCCATAATACTTCACAAGATGCATATTCATTAAAAAATGCCATAGTTAGATTATCGCTCCATCTCGGGATTTTCGATATGACGAAAAAATTGGGCATGGCGTCTCTGCGAACATTACTGAATTACTGCCCGGATAAATTTTAAACTGGTTCAAAGTAGAAACGAACTCGCTGACTCATCTCCCTCCCCTACGTTTCTATTCAAACGAAGTGAGCGTTTACATTGTCAAAGTAGTCGCAGCGACTGCCTCGCTGTGGGTCACTCGGACAGGTGTAAACTGGCATTAAAGCATGACTTTTATGCTATTTAATTTTTTATGTAAATTTATTAATGCATGCTGAAACTAGAAAATAATGAAAAAGAATTTTGTAATGGCACATAATATATGTCTCTCTCTCTCTCTCTATCTATCTATATATATAGCTACCATTAACTTTGTTTTGAAAGACGTGGCAATGCTAATCATTCTTTTTATGTGATTCGCCAATCAGTAAACCAATATTCGGTCCCTTAAAGTTCGTTAAAGCAACGTTCGACTGCTTGATTGTAAATTGAATTGCTTCTAAAGTTGAAATCGCCAAAACTTTAAATTTTTTTAATGATCATTAAAACAAAGAGACGGAATAGCGAAATCAAAGGAAAAACAAGCAACTCCTAGTAGCTTGGGGAAGAAATAATCCAGATTTACGCTGTTAGAGATGACACTTGTGAAATAAAATGTATGCGCAAAATTTAGTTATCTGATAACCAAGCTCAGTCATTTGATAATTTAAAACTATATCAAGTATATAATTTGCAATCATAATTCTGTGTCTTAGTTTTTGAAATTATAAATTAGTAACACAATGACAAATCATTTTTTGTTGACTTTCGAGCGCCATTTTGGATAATTTTTTGTTATAGATATTTGTCTTATCAATTGTGCGTAATTTTACGCGAGCTAACTTACTTGAAATCTAGGTGCTCATAGAGTGCATAATAATATAATTAATTCTATCAACGTTAGTATATCCATTGTAATAAAGTTATTCATATCTTAATTGATTAACAAGACGTAATCATTTATTCAGAAATTATTGTTACGTAGAAGTAGGAAAGCAATGCTTTAATTAATGGGATTGAAAATGATATTTCAATGTAATTAGCGTGATTAAACTAAAAACCGAAGTTACAATAAATGGAATAATATAAAATGTAAATTAAATGAATTATTTAAAGTTTCGGGAGAAGTGAGCAAAATACTTTAGAATTAATAAGAGTTTAATGATTATGAAGAATTTAGCCATTAAAAATCCCACCCTACATTACTTAACGTAGATAATTATTATTTCGAATTTAAATTAAATAGTAATATAAGTTTTCTATCAGATTACAGTCATACAAAAGGAAAATCGTGCTCCATGTCATTAGATTATGTGACAAATAATTCATTGTTCATTAATTTAACGATTGCTTTTTCTTAGAAAAATTTTTTCGTAGCTTCTAGGAAATTTTAACTCTTAAGAAAGGGGAACTGCCCTAAAATATTTTATTTTTAAACGTATCTTTTGGTAACTGATGACTAAAGCTTTTAGCTTTAAAATTTTATCCGAAAATCTTTTGCTAATCTATAGACATAAACCATTGTGTAACGTCAACATAAGCCATTTCTCTTTTAAAGTCTTTCACGAAGGCATATCTTCTGAAGAAGATAACGTTGGCTTGTTTTGCCATATTCGATTATCCAACGAATTACTTGTTTCCCACATTTTGAAAGAAGAAAAGACAGTTAAAAGTCTAGTTAAAAAAACAGTTAAAAAAAACTGAATTCTTTGAAATTCGAAATGCAGTGGCATACTGAAGCATGGAAACATAATCCCAGAAGAGACGTGCTATAAAGTTCTGTACGGCTGCGACATATTTTAACTTCTGCTTGTAATCAGAAAACGTGATAAAAGGACTTTTAACTGTTTTTAAAAGCCATCATTATGTTTTTCTAAACTGGTATTCCATTCGAAAACTGAAGTATTTCATAAATAGGGCTGCTGTGTTATTGTTAGGAATATAAAAATCATATTAGAAAATATCCTACCCTCAAAAAAAAAAAAAAAAAAAAACCACGGAAAAAAATATCCCCCCCTTTAAAAAAAAAAACTGCTCGAAATTTGAAAGCTAAAATATGGTCGTATGAAATTCAAATCGAAATGTTTCCTTTAATATGAAGGAAGGGAAAATATTTGTTCAGAACTGACTCCAGTTGAAGGAAGAGACTTATATTATGCTAGTTTATTTTATTTTTAATCCTCCATCGTCACTTCTAATTCTTGAAGCTTTAGCAAAGACGAGCTAAGAAATGATATTTGTCCATAAGTTTTACGCATTTCCTATCACTTTTATCGGCTCTGATCTGAAGGCAGAATTTCCAGACTATTACTTCGTCTTTTTAATGCCCCCCTCCCATCATATTTGCTGCTTTTCTCCCCAAGCCTTTTAATGGTGAAAAAGAACGGGTAAATTGCGGTGCCAAGGGAATAGGAGGGAAAAATCTAGTCCTTTATACTTATTTTAGAATATATGTGAGATGAAGGAATTATGCCGAGATGAAAAATGAATAGAAGAATGAAACGGTCGACGTTTCCTGTATAAAACCTTTTTGCTTCCTTTCGGTTTACTTGAAGAGGATTTTATCTCGCGTCTTTTAGTAACCACGAAAAAAGATATAAAAATTTTTAAACTCTCAAACAAAGTAGTAAGCTGTTTTTTTTTAATTCTTTTTATTGTAATATTGTACATTGTAATGAAGCAATAGACTCATTATAATGCAGCAAACTTAGTGTAATGATGTAGAAGCATTGATAACTTAAAAACTAAAGATGTCCATCCATAATGAATAGAAAACTGGGCAGCCAAAGGCGCATTAAGTATTCATCTTTATTTCATTAAACATTTTGCGACCACAAACAGCTTGGCATTCTAATTCGTGCCTATTTTGTGCCTATGTACAGTAGACTTGAATATTTTACTCGAATTTAGTATTACACGAACTTCAATAGTGATTTTGAGTATCATTGCTTCCAACAGTTTTAATAATATTCTTTTCTTTTTTGTAGGGGAAAGGAACGCTTTTTGCTTTCGGTAGCAGCATGATTTCCACTACCTCATTGCTTTTATAGAATATTATTAAATGAAATTTATGTACCGAAGGTTTATAAAATTAATTGGTAGTCGTCTTTCTCCGCGACCTTATTTTGTATTGAAGGTTTTACGAGTGAAAAGTTGGGTATTTCAGCAAAATCTAAAAAACTAAGTAAAATACATAAAACTTGCTCACAGCAGTTTTAATAGTAGTAGAAAAGTCGAGCATCATTTCGGAAATGTTTGCGCTAGAGATGGTTACGTACGTGCTTGACTGCCGCTTAATTGTTTTGTGTCTTTATGGGAGTGTTTTTACTCTCACGGCTGCAGTTTGTTACAGCAATGTTTTTCGAATTTTTTTATCCTCGCGACTTGCATGCGTATAACAGTTGCGATTCATCGCAGTCAGTTTCCTTCCTTTTATGAGATCCTCAGTTGACTCTGCAAATTCAAGCAAGCTCAGTGAGGCGTAACTTCAGTTACGCTAGAAAATGCCAACAGGCAATCTAGCGAATAATCTTAGCATTCAAATCCGAGTTAAGACTCATGCAGTAACTCTTTTCTTGAAAAAAAAATTGAGAGAAGAAAAGATCCCTAGAAAAAATGACGGCAGATTCATTTCATAATCGTCGGAGGAGGAAACATAAAAAATCAGCGATACTTTGTCTGGAATCGTTGATTAAAGATGAAGGATGTACTCGCCAGGATTCGAACTCCGCCTTTTCTGATTGTTAACTGGGAACATACTTCCAGTTACGCTATGAAAGTTTTCAGTTACGTTACGCGGTAATGAGGAGAAAATTTCTTACTATGCAGTAATGAAATAATAATAACAAATATATGTAATCATTAATAATTAATACGTAATAATAAATAAAGTCGTAATTACTGGTAAATGCATGTAATTACACCATGAGCTAAAGAGTACTTTAAATAATTTCGTGACCAACCGAGAATTACCATCCGATTTACTGGCAGGCTGCGACCGACAATTTGAAAATCACTAAATTAGAGCATATCAGTATAGAGTAAGTTTGGTTTGATCTAAGTAATGTACCACGCTAAGCTGTATCTGTACCTCGCAGCTATAAGGAAAATTACTTAGAGCACAGATCACGTTTGAGAGGCATTTTCCAAACCAAGTAGTTAACTGTCTGCATGTCATAAAACAAATATTTATTAATAATTTGTCTTTGCTAAGCAATACTTAGTTTTGAAATAACCAACAAAGCACGTCATGTCTGTTTTCCCTTCCCTCGTTTCCCTGTAGTTTCTTATATTTTTTTTCATTTTTGATAGATTTTTAATTCATTTTTGCTACACCGGTGTTTATTTTGGTTGTCTAGGAGAAATCTTTATCTAGAAAATCGTACGAGGATTTCTTCTCTTTGCTGTTTACAAGGAAGTATAGCAAAATTATCCACTGACTTCGTAATCCCGAGTAATGGCAAAAGTTATTTTGTTTGTCACATTCAATTCCTTTAGTCATCTGTCGAAGATTTTTTTTCCTCACTTTGTTGATTACTTTGCTTATATGGGAAACTGTTTTTCGTAGATATACTTGGATGGTTAGGTTGTTGCAGGGATCAACGGCTAAGAACTTAGATTTTATTAGACCCTGTATGTCTTCAGTTTTCATCTTTCATTTTTACTTCAGTGTTTTATGAAGGAATGATAATACAGTGTAGTGTATATATTACATTTCTCCACCTAAATTTGTTGTTTATCTTGAAGTTATCTTGCTAAACCTATTTTACTCTTCATTCAATCTAAAGTGCATTCGGTTTTTCTGATTTTCGATGAAAGTAGGTCTTAACGTAGTTTCTTAATTTATTGTTACCACATTCACTTGTTTTCTGTTTTTGGTTAGTTAATTATGTGAATAAGTCTTTGCCGTCCCGTTTGTTTTGTGTATCTGAACTGGAAAGAAAAAATGTTTTCATCGAGCTTGACATATTTTAAAAATTTTAATTTTTTAATGCGGAACTTGAAAAATTTTTATCGAATAATTGCTTTATTAACATTGCTTAGATATCTTAAGTGGAGTTTAAAAAATTCTTTTGGCTAACAATTTAGCGTACTCAGTGATAAAGGCTTTACTTTCTCTCTTCTTAACAATCGCCTAGTGTTTCATTCTTATTCCGTATTAATTTATCTCATTCTGCGGTTGTCTGCAAATAGACTACAGTCTCATTACCGGTATGTTATAACGTTATTATCCCTTTTTCAGTTATTTATCGTGTAAGTGCAAAACAGTTACAAATTAAAAATATTAAAATACAATGAACCATGTTTAAAGGCTATATCGTACGTTCAAAACATTTCTGTAGAAAACTGTTTAATGAATGTTACTGCATGTTTCTTTCTGCTTTGTCGCATTATATGATATCAAGCAAACAGTCACCACCGATCACTTTGGAGTAACGGGGAAACTCATTTTCCATTACAAACACAGAGACTACCAGCAAAGGGTTCTCATTCAAGTTCTTTAGTTCGATGCTGACTGGATGAAAACCTACAATTTTTTGCGGAAGGGAGCTAAAAGTCGTGCTTCTTTCATTCAGTAATAAAGCCTACTATTCGACTAATTTGACTTAATAATATTATTTGATAATATAGTTATTATTTTACTTAACGTTTTTAATTATTTTCTCAAATTTCTTTCTAAAGCACTAAAAAAACTGCAGTGCGTTCCGTTGGTACTGAGTAGATTGGGAGTGAAGTAAACTTGAATCTGTAGAATTTACTGATGTGTATTGAAACAACCTTTGTTTAATGTGTTTTATACTAGGTTTTGGGCACTTTCTAAGCCTGATAAGCATTTTAACACTGTGTTCCGAAAATACTACATATTATATATACACTGCTCGACACTGAAAATGCAACACCAAGAAGAAGTGGTCAGAAATTTATGCAAATTTTAGACAAGACGCACGTTACTAAGTTATGCGAATGCTGTGAAATGCGCAGCTCTCCGACGCACGTGAAGTAAGATATAAGGGAAAGAACGTGCAGAATGGGCAATATTCGTGTCGTTCATTCTGCCAGACGAATTATCGAAGAAAGTTGGCTTTTGTCCCGGAGGATACGTGTAAATAGTAGAGAATGCCAGGCCGCCGTCAACGAAGGCACTTCTAGCGGATAAATGATTTTACGAGGGGTATGGTGATCGGACTGAGAAGGACGGGTTGGTCCTTACGTCAAATCGCAGCTGATACCCACATGGATGCGAGCACGGGGCATCGGCTATGACGAACATGGTTGGAAGAAGGAGGGGCGCAGGAGCAGCCAGAGTGACGTCAGCACGCATGGATCGACGCATCCGCCGACAAGCTGCGGTGGTCCCGTAAGTACGATTCCTGTACCTGTAAGTATCCTGTACCACGATTCTGCAGCATGTGCAAGATACCCTGGATGTTCCCGTGTCGACGAGAACCATTTCCCATCGATTGGTTGAACGTGGCCTGCACTCACGGCATCCGTTAAGAAGACTGCCATTGACCTGACAGCACAGAAGCCAACGTTTAGAATGGTGTCGGACTGGAGCGATGTGGATGACAGAATGGCGAAACGTCGTGTTCTCAGAGTCACGCTTCTGTTTATCCAGTGACAGTCGCCGCATACGTGTGTGGCGTCGGCGTGGAGTCAGATCTAATCCGGCAGTAACTATGGAACGCCCCACCGCGCGACAACGTGGCATAATGGTTTGGGGCGCTATTGCCTACGATTCCAGGTCACCTCTAGTTCGTATTCAGGGCACTATGACAGCCCAACGATACTTAAATAATGTATTGCGACCGGTGGCAATCCCCTACCTTCAGGGGCTGCCTAATGCAATTTTACAGCAGGATAACGCCCGACCACACGGTGCTTGCAGCTTCCAACATGCTCTGCAAGGTATACAGATGCTTCCCTGGCCACCGTATTCTCCTGACCTGTCACCAATCGAACATGTGTGGGATGTGATTAGACGCGGTTTGCAGATTCTGCCCCTGCGTCGTTCAGAAGACGAATTGTGGCAAATGGTTGAAAGGGAATGGAGTGCCATTCCTCAGGACACCATCCGCACTCTTATTGACTCTATGCCTAGACGTGTTTCTTCGTGCATCGCTGTCCGCGCTGGTCCTACATCCAACTGAGCCGACGCCGTTCTCGCTCTGTATTCTATCATTTTGAAATAAAGATCACTTATTGCTGCTTACTCTCTCTTTTTTCCAAATTTCATCACTTTCTGACCACTCCTCCTTGGTGTTGCATTTTCAATTTCGAGCAGTGTATATATATAATTTTGAGCCCTGTTTAGACCTCTTATTGAGTTTAATGCTATTTAAAAGAGTTTTGTTGTCGAGATTAATGGTATGAATTTAGTAACATTGCTGAAAAGTACATACATTATTTGAAAATCGCTCTGTTTTTTAAAAGTTCTGTTTTGTGTTAATAAATTATTAAACTGGCATAGAATAGCAATATCACGCAGAATTGACGATCTTTTGAATTAATTCAAGTTCTGCTGCTCAGGTTTTTCTATAATATATTTTTTTCGTTTTTCATTATTTTAATTTTAAAATGAACCTACTTAAAACAGAGTAATAGCAGGTGAGTACAAATGCCTATTAAAGTAAATTATGTATTTATTGTTCTTAAACAGAATTATATCTTATTTGAAAATTTTCCATTTTTGTGGGTAGTATAGAGGCGTTTTTTTTTTGGCGGGGGGAAGTCCCCCAAAATAATGTACATCTTTTTGAATTGTTTGAAAGTGGTCTCCTACTATGGAAATGTTCTTAAAATTCGACATTTTAATCTGTGAAAAAAGGTGAAATTTAACAGAATTATTTTACAGCTTCCAAATTATAAACATTAATGGATAAAATTTTCTAGAAGTAATAACATATTGTCTTGTGGATAATACATATATCTTGGAAACATGTAAAATGAGGTTAAAAGCTTCCACTAAAATACACTGACGTGCCACTGAATTAGAAATATCTACCTAGTAACGAGTTGGGCCTCCTCTGGCCTTGATAACGGCTGCCCAACGACAAGGCATAAATTCAACAAGTTTGTGGAAACGTTCCGCGGGAAAGGTTTGCCAAATATTGGAAATTCAGTAAGGTTCTTTGATGCTCTGTGATGGCCTTTCACGCCTTGTTCCAAAACATCCCAATGATGCTCAATAGGATTTAAGTCTGGGCTTCTAGGTGGCCAATTTATGACAGAAAAGTTAGAGGATTGCTCATTCAACCAGCCAGTAGTCAACCGGTATTTGTGACAGGTACAGTTATCTTGCTGGAAAACTCCATTACCGTGCGGGTAACAAAAAAGCATAAACAGATGGAGGTGATCACCCAGCAACTGTGCTCACCGAATTGCATTGAGGGAGATTGGTACACGCCTCAAAGATCCCAAACAGTGCCACGAAAAAGCTCCCCAGACCATGATTAAGCCACCATGCCCTTGTGCAGTTCCAATCCGGCATGCAGGATCCATAGCTTCATGAGCCTGACGCCATATTCTGAACCTCCCGTCGGCGTTAATAAATCGGAATCAAGGCTCATCACTCCATGCTACTCGTTTCCAGTCCTCTATATTCCAATCTCTGTGCTCTCTTGCCCAGGCAAGACGTGCAGCCCGATGGCGAGCGTTGAGCAATAGTACTGTCGTAGTCGACGGCTCCCGGAACCCATGCGGTGAAGCGAGCGTTGCACAGTCCATTTGCTGACTGTACGACTATCACCGTCATTCAACTGGATGGTAATTTGAGCTAATGTTTGGCTTCGCTGGCTACGTACAATACGTCTGAGCTGTCTCTCACCACGCATTGTCAAGGCTAATTGTCCTTTGCAGTTTACCCGATCGCTAGTTTTCTATCCACCATCCATGTATTCTTGGTATACTCTTGACACTGTCAACCTTGAAAATCCTAGCTGTTTGACGATTTCTGAAATTGAATGGCCTATGCGTCGCGCACCTACGATTTGTCCGCTATCAAAGGCGTCTAAATGAAGCAGTTTACCCATACTGGAATTTCAACAACTAATTCAAAACAACCACAGTACGCGCTATATATGCAGTTACCACAGCGCCCTCACTTGCACATAAATGACGCGCAGCTTCATAGCTCTTGCTATCCCTCATTCAGTGGCACTTCAGTTTAATATAATATAAAACTAAGAGCAAAATACTCGTGTAGTATTGTTTTCATTTTATCATCATATACCAACAAAGTAAACTGCGATAAAAAAGAATTCTGTAGCGTTCAAGGCAGTGCTTTAGGTTCTTTTATTTATGTAAGAGGGTGTAAAAACTATGTTTTAAATGAAATGAAGGAATATTTGAGGATTCGGCTGTATTGGGATCTTCTCTGAGGCTCAGATGGGAGCAAAATTTTTAAGGCTTCTTTTTGACTCGATTTAATTGGTATTAAGTCGATTATGTTATTTTTTTTAACTTGTTGGTAACATGAATTTAGTGAAAGCAGTATTTTCGGTTACTTGTTTTACAATCCAGAAGCTTGAGATTAATCTACGTTGAACTTGGTGTCAGATAATTAAACATTTCCTAATTTTTAAGATTGCACTAAAACGTCTTGTAAGATCATAGACATTAGAAGCTCCTTTATTTGTATAAATAAAGGAAATCATATAAAAAAGAAAGTCTTAAGCAAGCGTTTTGACGGTTTACCCAATTGCCTTGAGACGGTGTATTTGCAGCGATCGAATTGGCAGTTGGACAGGATTGTTTGGTCGTCTATTTAAACAGAATTTAATTTTCGTGTTCTGAGTGCCTCCTCTGTAACTTCGCCTTGTTGGATGGCGATCACTTCTTTCTTTGCCCTGCTCTCGAATCGAATCCTAATATTGCGCAGAGCGCGACGTGTCCGGATCAATGACATATATTGCCATAAAGGCACATAACATGAATGCAGTCATGATAAGTAGGACCTGGAAGGGGGGAGGCAAAGGGCGGCAATGATCCGACATCGCAAATAAGGAAGGGCTGGATGTATGAAAAAGCAAGTCAATAAGCGTAGTAAAATTAACTGGCAGTGGTTTGAAGTAAGAAAATTTCCTCATAGGATAAAAGAATACAATGCAAAACAAGTACAATGAAAGACAAAACAAAAGCAAAAACAATATAGAAGGAAAATCTGAAAAATAACTAGGTGATAGGAAGACCAGTCTTCTTGTAGTGTGCGGCAAATGGCCTTAGATCATAGTCCTCTTCAAGTGTTTTATAGTTGAAAAGATTAAGTGTGTTTAAGTATTGACATCTAAGCGCTTTTTCGAAGAATTTTGTGTTTGTTTTGTTAAGATAATTTTCAGTGATGTCAAGTCTGAGATCTTCATGAAGTGTGACATTCCTGACATAGTAGTGTGCATTAGTAATAATGCGAAGGAAACGATTTTGAATTTTCTGTAATTTCAGGAGATCATTTTTTGTAGCAGAGGTCCATGCAGGTGAAGTATAAACTATAACTGGTCTGATAATGGAGATGTAAACAAGACGTTTTTTCCTAAGATCCATACTTGAATATTTTCCAACAATTGGAATTAGACTATTGATAACCTTATTTGCTTTGTTTCTAATCTTGTCAATATGATCATTCCATTTTAATTTACAATTAAAAGTTATACCCAAATATTTGGCAGTCTTGACTAAAGGAACAGTTTCTTTGAATAGGGTAAGCTGACGAGTAGGATTAGTCCGGAATTTTTTCCTTCTTATGATAAGCAATTGCGCATTAATAGCAATTCTCCATAAAGTGCACCATCTGTCTATATGAATGAGGTACTTGATCTTCTAATTTTTTAATCGCATGCTTAACATTTGTAGATCTAGCCCCGAGAGCCGTATCATCAGCATAACACCCAAGGAAGTAGTGATGCTCAAGATTTTCCTTGAGGAAATCGGTTACATAGAACAAATAAAGAATAGGGCCAAGGATTGATCCTTGGGGGACCTCAGCTCTAATGGGTCTGATGTCTGAACAGTCATTTCCTTGGGTTACGATGAATTTCCTGTTGGAGATGAACGACACGAATAGGATGATAATTTCTCTGTCAATATTCAATTGAATAAGTTAATAAATAATAAGAATAATGTTAATAAATAATAACAATAAGAAGAACATATGAGCCCCTCATGCCAGACGCGGTCGAAGGCTTTTGCCACGCCCAACATGAGTAGGGCAACATTTTCTGTATTATGAAGGGCTGCACCCGCAAATTCAGGTAGTCTAACTAATTGTTTTGTGGTAGATGTCCTTCTATAACAGAGAGATCTGTATTTAAACGTTGTTAAGAAGTTCGAAATCACGTGAGACATTTTTCATAGTATTCTGCTGTTGAAGTTTATCTGTATGTTTATGCTTTGTATTTTATTTGAAGCTTATTAACAAAAATAAATTGCCAAACCCTTCTTCTGCATTGAAAATAATAATTAAAAAAGAAAAAAGATCGCTTTATATGTATAAGCTAGATTAAATGTGCTATTTTAAGCTTCTACAATTTTATCATACTCTGTGCAAAGGTCAATGCGTTGCTTCGACTATTGAATTGATAATTCAATCTATGGTCACGTGCATTTAAATTCCTTGCTTTCGTGTGGTAAAACATGTGTATATGGATCGAAAGGGTATGCGGTTATTGCGTGATATCCTTCAATACCTCATTTATTTTTTCTGTTTATTCTTGAAGTTTGCGGGCGGGATGTTATGACCTGTCAAATTTCGAATACTAAGCAACAGTGGAATATATATTGACTTGTAATTACATCTGGAGTTCAGCTGCTTGCATTTGCATACAAAGGAGTTTTGTTTATAACTGCGTGTGAGTTGCCATGAACTTAATTCATTAAAATAATTTTGTTGCAAAATAGGCTTTAAAATATTTTTTAAATGTAGCCTATGGGCTGTAAATATGCAATTAATGAGTACAAAAGTAAACAATGTGAGCAGCACATTGTGAAAATAGGTGCAAAAGAGTTTCTAACTCTGTAAGTTCGAGATATGCGCAATAAAGAAGAGAATCTTTCCACTAACAGTGCAGGCAGAAAAAGTATTGTACTTAAAAGAAATATCTCATTATTTGGGCTCTGTGCATTTTCTTTAAAGTGTATTAGGGTGTACAACATTCTCAGATGTAACTAACTAATGTTTCGTTTTAAACCGCTTCCAAAAGAATACTCCCCCCTCAAAAAAAAATAATAACCAGTTAGATCTTCAGCTAAAATTCTTTAAAACCTAAAATAATTCATCTTTGGTTGGAAAGATTTTAAAATTGTACTTTATTTCAAAGTGTATTGGTCTCAGCTTTACACTCAAAATAGAAAAATGCATTAGCAATAACTGTATGCTATTTACAATGCTGTGAAACTGTATGTACGATAATAATACTAAATAAATAAAAAAAGTGACAATCAATATGAATACTATAACATTAAATATTGAATAATGAAATTGTCGTAGTTAAAATAACTATACGGCAGATATGTAACAAATAGAAGAAGTGCCACATTAAAAACAGCTTAAATACACAAGGAATTATGCGCACTGCAGTTCTGTTAAGCGTAGTTTATCAAAGCATTGTTGTTACGGTGAAGTGTTGTACAAATTATAACGCTTCCACGCAGAAGTTGAAATGCGTGATTGAAATAGACGAATGGTGCTGGGAGCTACTCGATTTACTCCTCCGGCAAGAACAGAGTGAAAGCTGCGTCGTTCATGGGATATTTACCAGATAAGAAAATTTTGGAAGCTTCTAAGAAATCCAAATTGAGGGGCGAATTGTTTAGCAGTAATTTTGGTCAACAGAAATTAAAGGTTTTGGTTTTTATCCCAACAACGAGATGTTTTAAAGCTTTCTTCCCTTTTCATGGGTTTAACATGCTGGAAATGTTTCTGCAAAGCAGTCTCCTGAATTATATAGCTTCCATTCCATGCCCGTCGGGGTCGCGAAATTTTTTTCGAGCCACACCTTTGTTCTTTTTACCAAGAACACTATCGTCTGCGTGAAGTTCAGCGATTTCTCCTGCAGTGTTCAGTGATTTAAAAAAGTTGGGCTTAGTTCCAACAAAATTGTAGTTCGTGCATCTCAAAAGTTTTTTTTATTTGTGCTAATTTTACGTCAAATTCATCGTTTGATTGTCATTAATCTATACAGAATTATTTTTCTCAAGCATATAATAACAATAAACAACGGTACTAGAAACTGAACAATCAATACTGAATATAATTTCTAATATTCAGGTATTTCACGCCCCACCCCCAAACAAATCTGAAAACTTTCAGATTTTACATTACGCCCACAGGGGCGTT
The DNA here is from genome assembly GCA_000611955.2 of Stegodyphus mimosarum. Classification (NCBI taxonomy): domain Eukaryota; kingdom Metazoa; phylum Arthropoda; class Arachnida; order Araneae; family Eresidae; genus Stegodyphus; species Stegodyphus mimosarum. Next base: position 64,659 of record KK119472.1, read on the forward strand.
TTTTTTAACGTTTTCTTTGTTACCTTGATTTATTAAATATCATATTCTTCGCACTTAAACCATAAAATCCAATTCAACAGCAATATCGAAAATAATTTTAAAATGAGCATATCTTTAGAATTTCTGATATACAGTCTCGCGCGCTGGAGATGGAAAACTTTCTTTTTTCCCGTACAGTATTGCCATTGCTCGCTTTGAAATCGTTGAGTTTCTTAGTAAAAAATTCGTTAAAGTGTTACAAAATATGAAATCGATGATAAAACAAATTCCGATTTTGGTCTTCCAGATGCCCATATCCGGATGAAGACGTACGTTATTCAAAATTTGATGGCTCTAGGTTCCGTTGTTTTATCGCAATTTGAGAAACATATATACATTTATGCGGATTCTTCATTATTTAATTTCTTTAAATGTAACACAGGGCGATAATATTTGATTTCAACAGTTTGAAAAGTGATACGAACATTTACAGTGAATCGACGCAAAATGGCAAAACGAAATTAATAGCTAACGCTGCTTTGGGCTAAAAATCAGTCGTTAGATCTCTGACAGTGATCGAGCGGCTAAAACTCGGCTGAATAAACTGATTACACTTATTTGAAGGTTTTTTGTTATGGCTTAAATAGAAGTCAGTTCCACTTTGAAGATCCATCATAAATGTTTTCTTATTTGGAAATACTTCTCAAGTGCTTTAACGTAATTTATCGAGTAATGAATCGCTAAAAGATTTAGATCTATAAAAATCTAAAAATGTTGTAAAAATTATGTTATACCAAGTTTAAAGTTGTAAGTTCCACGTGTTATCTCATATACGCATGATTCCGACGTTATCAGAGAGGAAAATTAATAATTTGCATACAAATATTTATTTTAATATTAAAGATTGACATTTTTTTTTTTTTTAATATCACATCATTCCATTAGTTCCTTTCTTTCTCTGGTATTCCCCCTGCGACTTCCTGGTGCCATTCTCATTCACTTGGAGAAGATATTCAATTTGCATTTTACGTTCTGCTTTTGTGTCTGAGTGTTGAAAACAGAGGAAATAATATTCGTAAATTCTAAACGTATTTTTTCTTGAAAACAAAGTCCATCCGGATAAGAAGTTCGTAGAAACGCTCTTCTACATCGTCATTCCACACGGCCTTTCCTAAGGAAGTCTGAAGTAATTTTTTATTCTTGAAAATTTGTTGTGAATGCGTAATATTTTTTCTGCCCTCTTTAATAAACTGTTTCGGTTTAAGTCATTTCATTACCTCTCTTAATAATTCTAATATTTAATATTAATGCTTGCTTTCGATTGCTTTGGAAAAGCAATTTTTCCGCTTTCTAATAAATAATAAATTTAAGATGCCTACGGCTATCGGGGAATTAGTTTTGACTGATATTAAATCTACCTTAGTATTCATAAAAATTTGAATTTTATCAACGAAGGTATTCAAATTAGAATAATTGAAACAATTGCGTGTGAGATTAAGGTAGAAAAAATTTGGCCACTAGTGTTATGGGATGCTTTGGAGGACTTTCTAAGGGAAACCTATCTCGTGTTCACGTTAAGCATGAGAAAAACTACGATTGCAGCCAGCCCATTCACTTGGGTTCGAGCCCGAATCCAAATACCAGTATTAATCAATACCAGTTTTAATCACTCGGCTGTTAAATGGGACTTTCCCCATGTGAGAATGCTGCCATACGCTATATATACTTGAAAATATAGCCTTTTATAAAAAGTTATTAAAAGCAGCGTAATGGGTAAAATTCGAAATATGCATGCCTTCGATCAGGAACAAGTAATTGGGTGCCCGACACATGGATCATTCAATTTTAGAAATAGTCATTGTCAGGTTTGTGTCAAGAGGTTACGTAAGGAATTTTCTCTCTCCTTTCTGCATGCCTTCACGGTGTAATGGAAGCATACTCGACGCGTATTCGAGAGGTCCAAGGTTTGGTCCCGGGTTGGGCATCGCACATTTATCATGTTAAAAAAAAAAGGAGGGGATTTGAAGATTCCTAATGCCCTGTTGCTTACATCCTTAATCTGCAGAAGCATGATGGCTGAACTTCAGAAATCAATATTTACCACTATGTGCTCCTATTTGAATGCAAATCACAGTATGAATATATACATATATATATA
>KK119472.1:77621-98126 GCA_000611955.2 Stegodyphus mimosarum
TTTTTTTTTTTTTTTTTTTCCCAGCTTTATTTTCTGTTAGTGTGTTTGAGATTTGCAATATTTTCTCTCAAGGTGTTTTAACTTGCTGTGTTTTCTCCGTGACATGTTTTCGGCGGACACTTATGCCGGAGGACGAAACGTATTATTGTAAAAATCAAATAGAAGAATTAAAAATCAGTTTAAAGTTTAAAATAGAGGCAAAAAAGTAAATTTAATTTGGCATACATTTTGAATGCTATCGATTTCGAGAAAGAAGTGAAACTAAGATTTCTTTTTATGCCGAATTTCAAATATCGCTTATATATTGTGTCAGTAAACGTTCATTGAGCATATGTAATTTTCTTCTTTTATATTTTTGATTAATTAGTATTATTTTTTTAATTGACGAAGTTTCTTCTATATCTATGAAATAAAATTTGGTATGGGTTGTATAGTTTATATGTTAGGAATATTTGAAAGTTTAATTGAATTGTGAATAGTCTTATGTTAGTGTTATAATATTATTATTTATGAGATTACAGACTTTAATATTTACTGTTTTTAGCTGTAACACTTTATAAATTTTTCATCTGAACTTTGTTAATAGACTTTTGCGCACTTTGTACTTGTTATGGAAACATTGCGATCATTTTACTTTCTTTAAAAAACAGATTTCTTTTCTTATTTCTCTTTTTTAATTACTGACAAAAACTGACCACTAGTTATCGCGGCAGATACAAAAGCACTTCCATCGCTGACCTATGCAGCGTAGCTCCAATTATAGCTGCTAGCAATTCCAATCTTGGTATGGTGATCTAAACAGAAGTAATTCTTGGTCCGACTGATATCCCTTGCTTTGATTGACATATGATAAATACTGCGGCAGCATACTCTGATTGGCTGGTGTCACAGAAAGTATGTAGACCCAGTTCACCTCGCTATTCCTATCAAACCATCTGGATACTTTTATATTGGTTAAATGCAAGTCATTCGCCCACTTTAAAAATTCTTCTTTTACCTCAATTTTCCCTTCAGCATCCCATGTTTCCTTTGTCTTCCGGACAGACTGCAACAGAAATTAAGGACATAACGTCACAGGGCACGCAAATCGTACAGAATCAAAAACTCCGTTAATAACCGACAGAGTTTTTCTTTTAATCACCACTTCCATCTTCTTTAAATTTCAAGCCTTCTGGACTAATCTCTAGAGTGTCAGCTTTTCTGTCCCATAATAGTTCCAAAGCGTTTGACTTAATGGTTTCAAGTACAGACGTTCCTAAATAACTGTTTTCCCAATCTCTCAGCTAAAAATGTGCTTTTTCATAACCTCGGTTGCTTCTCTCATAAAACCTACAAGTTTCTGGTGTATTTTCTACACTGTTTATGTTTCGATTTATAGGGCAGTATAGTTATCAACATGAAAACTGCCTTTGAGTTTTTCTATAATGGAGCATCTAATAGAGTAGTTGAAAACAGAAGACATCACTCTAATGGTTTGACAGCTTACTCGCCAAATTTAACTCGGTTGATAGAGAACATGCGGGATTCCTTAGGCCACTGAATTGCGTCAGATGCCTTCACAGACCCACCAGAATTAGAGAAGTGTACGGCAGAGTTGCAATTCCATGAGGCTTTACTGAATCCTGTGAAGAAGGTGTGAGATTTGCTTTTCTGTCAGAGGTGAATATACACCGTATTTAAAAGGGGAAAAAATTGTTTTCGCCGTTTTTCAATTTCTGTATATTTAACTTTAAAATCGTTAATTGAAGATTAATAAACTGGAAAACATGGTAATTTATTTTAAATAATGTTTTTGTACAAAGTGGTTTTAAATGTTTTTCAGTAAGTAATAATTAAATATTATTTGTGTCATTATTTTTAATTTTGGGAAGCAGTGTATTACTTGCTGCTGCAGTTATTTAGGATAAAAGGGATTTGCTGTGTCTAGCCTCTAAGTTATAGTTTTTGGAATATAGGAAAGTACGAGGGCTATCAGCAGAAGGGAAGGGATGCCATCCTGGGGGATTTTCTAAGGTAACTTGGCTCGTTTTCACACGCTATATACGAGAAAAACCACGAAAATTAAGCCGCGATATTCAGCTCTTTTAACCATTCGATCACTGTTAAGGTCCGCTGCTTTCCTAAGAACAAAATTGGATGAGAATTTATATTAAGGAATACGTAGGCATATTGACTGGCACAAGCTTAAAAGCGTCTAATTACCGTAAAGAATGTTAGGCTTCGTATTTGGTAAAAATAAATTGCTTGTCGTTTTTCATTTAATAGTAAATTATTAACGCCAAACGTAATAATGATATAATAATAAATAATGTGTTAATGATATGGTAAATAATGAAACTGTGCTAGTTAAGAGGGAAAAAAAAAAAGCTTAGTGTAGCTTAGATTTTGAATATAGCGAAACTGGTTTCGGAGATTATTTGTTATATATCCCTGTTCTTCCGAAGGGGAGAGCCTAATTTTTTTACACTGGCATATTTCTTTTGTGGCTGTAGAGGAAAATATACCTAAATATTTCATTTGCAAAAATCTTAAAAAATGCTACTTTTCGATCATGAAGTTAAGAAGTAAAGTTTCCTTGCCACCTTCATGGTCTTGACAGATTTAAATGTCTGGATAGATCTTCAGAGCCGAGATATTTATTTTTAAACCACCTACCTGTTTAGCATTTAAAAAAGTCTCAAATGTGAAAAATTACCTCTTACAAGTTGATTGAATAATAAAAATATCATTTTCCTTTTATATCCTTTTCCTTGCAATGTAAAATCTGTTTTCTACAACTGGATTCCTTATTCATCTTCCAGTGTAAAGCTGACAATAAAATGCGTTTCATTTTCATTCTGTTATGGAAAAGGTGCATTTCGTTATCCATTTCCTGTTTTACTCGTACAGAAATTTATTGGACTGTGTAATTTGTTCTTTGGTGCCTTAGTTGATCGCGTACTTGTAACATTTATATTAAACTTCAGTTTCAGTGCGTTGTCTATAAAACTGCATTGGATCCTGGAACTAAAACTGTTGAAGGTAAGACTGTTGGAATGATAGAAATTCCAAGTTCTTATATGAAGCAATGTGGTTTCTTTAAAGCGAATGTTCTTACTTTCTCAGTCACTGAATTTGATTTTGAATTAATTTTCATTGTGAGGACGGTTCGAAATCTTTTTATTGATCTTAATAATGTTACATTGCTCCTAATTTTTTAAAGTGATAAATGTTATTTAAAAAAAAAGACCAACTTAAAATTCAGTATAATTCTACTCTTTGATTGGTGTTCGTTTTAAAGAAATCCTTTGTTTCCCGAGAATCTGATACAGATTTCTTTCTCAACGAGAAAACATCCGTTTTAGAGTTTTCTCGAAATGTTTAAAACATCTCTTTAATTTTTCAATTTCAGGATCTAATTTTGTATAATACTCTTGGAGTGTTTTAATACATTATTTTCAAAATTTTCCATTTGTATTAATGAATTGTTACCAGTCTATAATTTCTACTTTTTTAAGATATTTTCAATTATTCTGATATTAATTTTAGTAGTTTCATTTGGTAGTATAAACGTCAAGGCGTAATAAAATGTTTTTATTTTAATTCTCTCCAAATTCTTCTTCATTTTCGAAAATAACTCCCACGGCATTTACTCTAGCCATATACTTTCTGATTTTATTCACGTGAACATGTCTTACTTTCCCATCTGAGAGTTTGACTTGATATGAATGAGGTGGACAGTACTTTGTAATCTCCCCTGGACCAGTCCATCTTGCAAAGAGTTTATTGGATGAGTCAGGAATCAGCAAATAAACTTTGTCTCCTACTTGAAATTCTTCAAGTACAGCTCGACGATTAAAGTAATTCGAATAAGCTGCCTGTTTCTCAGATGTTATCAGAGTTGCTTGGTCAGCTGCTCGTTCCAAGTTTATTTTCATTTCTTGTAAATAATCAACAATTGATTGCTTCATATTTAAAGGTATCGGTATCTCACCACTCCAACTGGACTTCAGAACACTCAATGGACCGCGTGTCTCTCGCCCATACATTAACTTAAAAGGAGAAACCCCTGTAGTCGAATTGGGAACCTCTCGATAAGCAAACAGCAAATATAGCAGATACTTATCCCAATTTAGATGAATCCATGCGGATGATGCGATGGAAAGCGTTTTTAAAAACTCGGTTGTACCTCTCGACAAGTCCATTACACAATTATAACAATCTTTTTTTAAATTTAGTAATTTTGGACAAACTGTCTGGTTTTTGCATAGGAGGGGGTACATAGCGGGTATTTTTGGTTTCAGTATATTCGGTGTTTTCTGAGAACAGTTACTAGTATCATTTAATGATATTCTTTTGGAAGGGAAGAATGTATCACGTTCCTTTCCGATTTCTGCAGGTTTTAACCGTCACCTTATTTTACATTTATATGCATGGCTGTCACATGATCGAGAGTTTGCATTAATTTATCGGCTACGATTAATTCATGAACTGTATTTAAATCATTCGCGTTCTTTAACGTGCAATAAATAGTATTTCCACTGTGTCATTAACCGGGCTGCAGATTGTGCATGTGTTTTCCCTGACTGACGTTTAGCCTTTCGAAACATATCTAAACATGCTTGAGCAGTTGGCTGATATTCTTTTAAGATTTTATTCTTAACTACTTCGTAATTTTTGACATCGTCTTCACTAATATAAATCAAAGCATTTATTGCATTTTCACCTAAATGATTTATCTAAATTTCGGCTTTGTATTCTTCTGGCGCATTTTTAACCTTAAATGCTTGTTCTAGGGAAGAAATATAAAGTGTCCACGATTCCGGACGAATCGGAACGTATATCATTAAAGTTTTTATGCTTTTAATTAAATTTTCTAACGATGTGTTATCCGAAAGATTAAAATTAGATGAAGCTCTAAGTTTCGCGATTTTTAATTCGTGTTCTTTCTCTAATTTAAACTTTTCTAGCTTCAACTTTTCAGCTTCCAGTTTTTCAGTAGACTTCCTATCATCAATTATGGATACAAGCATCGATTTAACGGATTCAGGATCAGTTTTGTAATCATCACTGTTGATAATTTTATCTTTTAGTTCCGTGAGTTTTAAGACGTTCATCAGCATCCTGACCTAGTTCTTTTGCCAATAGAAATAAATTTTGTTTTTTGAGACCTTTAACTGAGAACATTTTGCGACTGTCTTATAACTTCGTAATATAGCGCTAATTAGTTCAAACTGCTATAGTAACTTGTATTTTACCTTATTATGCAGTTTACGTAACTGTAATTTAGAGTCACTTTAATATAATAGGTAAGCATAAATTGCTTACCTTTTCTCCTTTGAGACTAGTTTCGATTCTAATCCTGGTAGTACTGCGACAGTGTAGGATTCAGCCGTGACCGGTGTGTGGTCCTATATGCAATTAATGGACTCATTAATGGACCTTATTAATTTATTCACACACTCAACGTAAACTATATACACTTTGTACAAATAGAAATATATCAGTTAATAGAATTGTTAAATTTATAAGATTACCACACTGAGTATACTGAACATTCGGCCTCTCCCATCGAAAGTCAGTCTCCAACTTACCTTTTTTTTTCTGCCTAGAGGTCGCTGTCTATTTTCGGGGTTACAGTTTTGGAGGACCAGGCACTACAGTAATACAGTAAGTTTGCGATAAATTCCAAACTAGGGTTTCTCAACGTGTGGAATATGATACTACTTATGGTACAGTACATTATTTTTGATGGTACAATTTTTAAAGAAGAGATTTAAATGAATCTAAAGTAATGCCTCTTTTAGTACATAAATTGGTATTTTTGGTTCTTATTTATGTGGCACAAAACTTAAAAAGTCCAAGTTGCTACTGAACTTGTACACGGTATCTTCAAAATACTGCGTTGTTCTGGTAGCTGCTGGTTACCTCGTTAGGGTTGTTATATTTTAGTTATTTTGAAGGCATTCGATTAATGGTTCTACTTCATACGTAGGAACGTTAATATTCATCACCAACAACCAACATTAATAAGTCATCACCAACAATTATAGGAACTTTGTCTAGATTCTGAACCTAAAGTGTAGCACTATGGAGAATGCGTGTATCTCTTGGATGATGTTAGTAGGAGACATACGTGTAATTTACTAATAATATTATTTGCAAATTATTTTCTAGTGCTTTAACTGATAAATATTCTGCTTGTTACATAATGTTAGTGATAAATTAGGTGCGATTATGTTTAATATCATATTAAGTTTTGATAAATATCTGTTCCAGCGGCTCTGACTCATTTTGTTTAAATTGATTCATATAGTCAAAATTTGGAAACTATGGTATCATCATTATTGTGCAGAGTTTCAGAAAGCTATAAAAAGACATTTAAAGACCAAAATCTAGGAGATCTCTCTTCTATGCCCTTTTTAATTTTGGCACTTATGAAATGTTATCGGTCCTATTCGTAGTAAAATCAGTAGTAGATCTGTCGTTTCAAGATGGTTAAGTGAAACTCCACAAATTCTTCTGAAAGTGCCCATTTTAAAGAAATAGATTATTCCGAGGAGTGATTGTGGCTCTTGTCTGTTGAGTAGCAATTAACTTGAGGGTATTTGATATTTTTGTTCTATATTTTTTAATCTTTTAATATAATGTTAAAAATTTCTGTAAGAATTACTTAAAATTACGCAAATAAAAGAAAGGTATTTCCTTTATGTACATTACTTTGGATGTTGTTGGTAATTTTATTCTTCGAATACTTCCCTCCCCAAAACATTTCTGAATATACCATATAATTATATCCTGCTATATGCTAGGATTTTTGTGTGCGTGCGTGCGTGCGTGCGTGTGAGTGTGAGTGTGAGTGAGTGTGAGTGAGAGAGAGAGAGAGAGAGAAAAGCTCCAGAACGAACGACTGTGTGCTGGGCAATTTCTCTTTTCTGACATGTCTGCTGTGTCTGACATCATTTGATGTTACATTCCCATATGTTGAAAGAAATAGTGATGTTTATTCATTTATTTATTGCTGCTCTTATTATAATGCGTGGACTTTTCGTTACATTTCCAGCAATTAACCGTTCCATGGAGCAGGTCTAGAGTAGATGGTTCTCCGATCGATCTGTTGATTAATCTCCTTATCTTTACAGTACTCTTTGCCTTTTCCAACCCTCTACTCGGCCGTTGCATTTATTCACGCATACATAATAGCTAAGCCTTCTTCCATTTTCTCCTAAGCTGTAATTTATTAAAGAAATGTGAGGTGTCATGCTAAGCCCCTGGGGTTTTTCTTGTTAAAGAGAAGATAATGATTCACGGCTATTGTTCGGGACTGTTTTTATTGCTATTATGGAAGGCAAAAAGGGAAAACTACTCTTATTTGAAAATATCCTCATTATTTCTATGAAAATTGAAAATGCTTGTTTAAAAATTTATGGACTTTGTCGACTAGTGAAGTCTTAGACGCGATTTATTTTTTAATTCCATTTATGATTTGCCTCCATATTTAGAAATAATAGCATACTTTTGTAGATTTGGCATACTAATTTAAATATTTTCCGGATAATTTTTAGCAAACTAAATTTAATTATTGCTTCTGTTTGAGGTGCAGAAGACGCAAAGAATGTAAGCTTTGAAAGGCAGTTGTGGGGAAATTTGCAGAGGGCAGTGCGCGCTATTAAAAGCTCAATCTCAAAAGTTTCTGTATTTGTTGAGTAGCTTGAGTATGGTATGATAAATTGAGAGAAGTTTTGTGAAGTGTGAATTAAATATGAATGATAAATAATTGTAAAAATATCATGTGTCATATACTAGGCATTCATTTGTAAAATGAATGAAAATCAGAATGTGAAATACGTATTCTGTATTAACTTCAGGAATAACTGTTAAGTAACATAATAAAATGGTAACTTACAAAATTTATTGTCTTTGTTACCACTGTGATATGTATAAATAAATTAGTAGCGATGAACAAACCATATGTATCTTTTAAGGAAAGATAATGTTATCAATAAAAAGCGTTTAAATATTTGTCTGCAAATCGGTTTATTTTTTGCAGTCAAGTAATCTGATCAGCAACACAATTTCATTTCTGTTTCCAAGTCTTATGCAATTAATACCTGAATTAATATTCAGATATCAATTGTAAAAATTTGTATTCAGTGAATTTTTGTTTACATATATATATATATATGTGTGTGTGTGTAATTTTATTTATATATGTGTGTGTGTGTGTGTGTGTATATGTAAGATAAAAAATATGAAAGCAAACTTCTAAATTTAATTGGCTGTAACTTTTTTTATTTTTTATTTAATTTGGAGTCTCCTCTCTCTGTCTTAAAAATAGCGCTATAAGTCTCAGATGCGTCATTCAAATTAATCATGCAATCTTACGTAACGCTTAATGCAGATATCTCTTGCCCAATCAAATAATTGTAATCCAAAATCCGGAACTGAAACTTTAACGACTCCCTCCCTTCTTCCTCTGAAGTACTGTGATACTCTCCCTTTTTCGCTTACGCTTTCATCCTGTTAAGACGCTTTGCTTCAATCATCTATGTACTGGTATGATTGCTTCTACCGCTATAGTATCGAAATTGTAAAATTTCTGGAAATAGGCACGATTGGAGTGCCAAGTGAATTGTGGCCACAAATTTAATCCGGCTTGACTGCTTTTTCTTCAAAATGGATGGACGTTCTAAGCATCAAGTATCATCGCAATCAGCATTTCTACGCATATACATCTCAGTGTTCTTATATCAGTGCTTCCAAAATTGTGCTTTTATTACATATGTATATGTGGTAATTTTACTTATATATATGTACAAAAATATTGTTGACGATCTTTGTAGCGTCTGAATCTTATAAATGAAATTCGTATATCAGCGTTGTTGTGATTAGCATTGAAGACTGTGCTGGCATTTGTTGTGTAGCGAAATTAAGTTAATTAATTCATTCATTTATATTCTAAATTATGCTACTCAGTGTGTATTTATTTAATTTCTGTGTTAATTTGGTTTACCTTAATTAGAGTTTTGTTCTTAAGATAGTAAGTTCGTACTTTCGTTTTCAGAACGTGATTGCCAACAGACTATAGGAATGCGGTGTGTTATTCATGTTATAATCTGGATTATAAAATACTTAATTTGAGTTTATATAATTATAAATGCACTAGAAGAAACAGAAAGATTTGCACTTTAATTTAAAATTACTTTCAAGTCGATAGCTTAATTAATTTGTGAAATGGGCTAATTTAATTAGCAAAATTTTCTAGCTTTCCTAGGATTTAGTGTGACTGCTATCTTTTCACTATTAAGCTGCTTTCGGGTGATTTATGAGGATATATTACAGATATCATACACAAATCACCTTGTGTTTCCGGTAGAGTTCTAGGTTTACTGTTAACACCTGTTCTTATTTGGCGACTTTCTGGCGAGATTAAGGAAAGGTGTTAAAATAACGCTTTGAAAAGTAAGAATTTTTATACTGTTTTTTTCGGGGTGTTTTTATCAGGAATTGTCACCTTTTGAGTGAGTTTTGGCGTCGTTGGTAAGGGTTTGTAACAAAATGCTGGTGCACGCGATTTTTCGCCCTCTCGAACGCTCTTTTCCTCCGTTTTGGATGTGCTGAATCTACGTAGGACGAGGTGCCATTTCTTGCTGCCTCAGGCCACCACTTAACAATGCTGTTTAATTTTTCGGGTTCCACATGATAAATAGTTAATGTTTACGTATACGTTCTGCAGTCGCTAAGTAATCAATTTCTTTGACTCTAAATGGAAAAAATAACTACAAGAAAAGAAAAAAGACCTAATCTGCAAGCCTGGGAGCGTTACTCCATGTCTTCGTTATGGCCTACTTTTGGCAGGCCATCTGTTCCAGCGCCATCTGAATTAGGACCGGCAGTTCACCTGCCGTGAATAACATAAGGTTTGTCATCTTCCCAGCGTCCTGACTGCGGTTCCCGTTCCTTTGTGTTCTGGAACAAGTTTTCTCCCTGATTAATGATGTGCTTGATTTCCTGCTACCAGACTCGAAGGCCGTAGTTTGTCACCTATTTCCACATAAACCTTCTTTTCTGTTCCCTGAACTTCTGCTTCCGAAGTCTTGGAATGAAGATGACAATTAAGTTCCTCCCCGTTGAATTAGGGGGTTATTGCTACAGTGAAATTTCAATAATTTTTTTATAGAAGAAAATGTATTAATGTTAAATTAAATATCCAGAAATTATAGCACTATTGCTATAGGAAGTTTTCACAATTATTTAGTATGTAAAGTGTTGCAATATTTGATAAGGTATCGAAAATGCTATGAAAGTTGGTCAGTCGATGCAATATAAATTTAAAATGTTCAGGTGCAATCCTACTGGATTCTAATGTTAATATGCTAGAAAATGTTAATTGTACAATATTTTTTTTTACTCCCGGGAGCCTTAAATTCTAAAAGCCAATAGTTTAATTTTTATAGTAAAATAAAAGTCTGTTTCATTCATAAATTTGGTATGATGTTTTATTTTATTTACTGGTAAACTATATATGATACCAACACCAGTATTCATTGGGTTGTCCGGGTATTCAAATCATTAATCACAACGCACTTTTTTATTTTTAATGTACTGACCACTAATAGCTCTAGTTTGTATTTGGCGTTCTTCTAAGGCACTAATATAACACATTGTAACCTTAGGAAAGAACATTAGCTAATTCAAAAGCTCTTGCAGAGTACAGAGAGAGAAAAGTGCCGAGAAAAAAATAGTAGATGTTTGCGTAAGTATACGTAAGTTTTACGTGAAATTTTGGTATATTTATGCGAAAGATTGCGGTTCATTCGTAACTTCTACGTATAATATACGTAAATTTCAGAGATTTACGTATATTTATCGCATATACGTAAATCTTCGATTTATTACTTCGTATATTTTTAGTGAGAATTTGCGTAAATTCGAGTCATTTTTTTTTACTTTTCATAAACGTATACTTTAAGGAGAAATTTACGCACATTTTTCCTATTTTTAATAAGCATATTAGAAATCATTTTTCATGAATTTAGATATATTTTCACAGGTTAATACCATTATTCTATCATTATATGCGGATAATATACCCACATTACGAATAGAAAAACGCTGTTTTAAACACATTTGATTTTCATAGACTGGTGCATTTAGTTATGTAGTGATAAATTAGAATATGTGTACCGGACATAGTTAAAACTTTACAATGTTTAAAACATGCCATCCACACATTCTTTTTTCTCTGCATCTGCTGAAATTTTCCACAGTTTGTTAAATATAAGCCAAAATAAGAAACCAAAAAGTTGTTTAGTAAGTAAAACATTTTTTGAATAAATATTGTAGAATTTTATGTTAAAGGAATTACTGAAATAGAAAATTAAAATAATTTTAGAGTCATTTAAATATATAAATTTTTATTTAAAAAGTTCATGCGCGATCAAATAACTAAGCAAATTTCAGAAATAAATTACTTTTGTATTTTTAACTTGAGCAAAAAATAAATAAAAGACACCTACCTCCTCCTTTTTTTTTTTTTTTTCCAGATTACGACTTCTTACATTCATAAAAACAAACTTCTAATTTTCTTCACAGACATTCTACTTGTGTGTCAATCTCTATGAAATTTCCTCTTTATTAATGACCATTTTATTTATTTATTTTTGTTAATGTTTCGCAACTAATGCTGTTTTCATGATACAGTGAAACTCGCCAGAAATTTATTTTTTTCTCATGTCATTTTGAAAGTATTTTTGTTGAGCTAATACTTGCAATTTTGTTGAGCTAATACTATACAAATTTTGCCCATTGAAAAATAATATAGGTTAATATGTATTATATATATGGCAGTCTCTAAAATTTTGGTGTGATATATCTCATGTAAATTGAAAGCCAATTTAAATCAATAAATAATAATAAAAGATACATAAGTTGGAAACAATGATTGCTAAAACAAAACAAACTTCTTAATGTTGTTATTCAGAAAATAGTCAATGGAATTTGAATGCCATTCAACGTAAACTAAAATGAATGAGACATTGTGCTTTATCATTCTTAACTTAGAAGGGAGGAGTAATTCTCTTTTCATTTCCTCACCACTATCAACAACAATAATAAATATCCTTAATACTAAAATTTATTATACCATTTACATGTCTGTTCAATTAAATTTTATTTGTTTTTGGTACTTTAACATAAAACATTATTATAAACAGACATGCTGATGTTCAATGCATGGATAGGTTAATTTTTTAACACTTTTTAAAGACTTTCAGAAAGCATGAATTATAATTAATGATTGATTGTTCAAATGTTTAATATTTTTCTAGCTTTTTTCCATTGTTTCTAAAAAGAAAATGTGTAAATGAAAAGAACATGCTTTTTCTTATGGAATTCAGAAGATGCCTAAAAAATTAAAATGATGAAGCCATAAAATGAATACACAGTATTTTAATTATCTAGTTTTACATTAAATTTCAAAGTTTTACAAGTCTGCACAAATGTATAAAAGCAGTAGGAAAATGAACCCATTTTTCCAAATTCAGCTTCTGAAAAATAAGTGAAGACAGCAGTTAATAAAATGAACATTATCAAAATATTAATGATTTGAAAAATGCTATATATTTTTTCCTATTTAATTTTCATGATATCAAATTAAATGTTAAATATAAATTCAAAATTCAAATGCTGAAAGCAAAACTAGCATAACCACTTTGGTATAATTTATTCCTTTTGATAAAAATGTAAACAATTACTTAATAACAAAAAGTTCCTTTTTCTGTGTCAAATAGAGTCAAGATAAAAGATTCATCTCTATTTAATGGTACGAATTATATTATAAATGAAAATAGTTAATAGTATGCCCTAAAATATCTTACATATGCTGCCTATTTTAATATTAATTCCTTTATTCTGAGCATATTTGTTTAAAGATTTCTTAACACTAGGACAGAGACTGCATCCTTAATAGCTGAGAAGAAACAGCTTCATAATGTTGCCAACACAGTTTTATAAAAGTGCCTTTACAGGACGGTTGTCCTACCCCTATGAAGACCAAATTGTAACTTGTAAATAGAAACCTTTAGAAGTTTGCTAGGTAGCTAGCAGCTGTTTGAATTAATTTGTTATGCTGTATAGATTAGCAAAATAAATGAAAAATTTATTTACATTGCGAACATAAAGATAGACACCAGGAAGGTAGCTTTTTGTATATATTAGAAATTAATCTTCCAATGCATACAAAGACCTTTTTCATAGTTGTAATTGTGACATTTTGAACATGGGTTGAATTTTGAACACATTTTTGAACATGAGAACCACATTAATAAAAGTACTGCTATCATTATGAAAAATTTCTATTAGATTTATCTTTGAGATATGTGTTTTTATATGACTGAAATTACACTTAATCTGTAATATTTTCACAAGATAGGATTACTTTATAATACAGAAAGATACATTAAATCAGAATTTCTTAAACTGTGGGTTGCCAAAAATTTTAGCACTTTTGATATTTCTTTAACACTTTTGATAATAATTTTACAATTAACAAGTATTTTTACACAATGTATCTGAAATTAGATAAGGATAAGACAGTACAAAAAACGAAAACGTTTCAACGATTTCTTTTTATAATATAAATGTTCATTTTACTTGCTTTGCACGTGATGCTGTCATTTTAACTGTTACTTATTTAAAATTTTCACATTGTTTCATGTCTTAAAATTAGAAATTAAAGTTAATGACCTAAAACTGCAGTAGTATATTACAGAACAAATGAAAAAAAAATTGATAGTTTCACTCACATGTGTGTTGGATTTGCGCAATGCTTATGGAGACAAAAAAAATTTTTTTAAATGTTACGGGGTCCTGGGGTTATAATGAAAAGGGATTGCAACTAAAAAAAGCCCTGCATTAAATCAAGCTCAGTTTATAAAATAGAAACAAGCAAATTTTTGAAAAATGAATTTTTTTTCTTTATTTGATGATACTTAAATATTAATAAATTGATACCAAAGAGAAACATTTTGCTTAGTATCAAGATGATTTTACAAAATGAGCATTCTGTTAACATACAATTCTATATATCACAAAAAATTTATCAACAGGAAATATGTTCTTCAGCTTAAATTTTAGACAAGGAAATGTTTTCCGTTTTTTAAAATTGGCTTAATGCATTAAAACAAAAAAGAGAAATCCTTATAAATATACATACTGCGGTTCAAAATTTTGTCTAAATATGCCATGCTATTTATGCAACATATGCTGTATATTTTTAGAGGTATCAGAGTGAGAGTTATTTTAATTAAATGCAAGGAGAGGTAGGTGCTAAATTAGCAGCATGACCAATAGCATATTTTACTTTGAAAAGGTCTTGAATGAAATCTGATAGCAAAATGTAACATCTTTTATTTAGTAATATAATTTAATAATAAGGAACTTAATATAAATCATAGGATCTTTAATAATGCTATAGTTAAAAGCGTAGAAACTACATTCATTTTCAGTTTCAAGTTATATTCACTTAAGGGGGAATTCATTCTTGTTTTGTCAAGAATATTATTGTGACATTATAAAAATAGGGTTACTACTTTCACCTTTCACTATGTAAATTTCCTGTCCTGCCCCCCCCCCCCCAAATGGTCATTTCACAATTTCATTTGCAGGAAATATTTGCTGCTAACTTTGTATGCAAATATTTTAGTGAAAAAATTCAATTGTGGCTTGAATATTCTCTTTAATTAAATGAAAAATTCCCATGTAATATTAATATACGATCCACATGAAGCTTCTTTTTCTACTGTTTGACGCAGCTATTTTAAAAAGCTGAGTTCTGCAAAAATCACGAAGTTTTTTGTAATATTAATGTGGTATAAATCATTAATAAATTTTCTAAAAAACAGGTCACAAATTAATGAATTAGATACCCAAAACATAATTCTGTACATGCATTTGCTTACACATACTTAAAATGGATTAAATACACAATAATTTAAGTAAAACTGTCAGTAAAATTATACATTTTTAATAGCTAATAGCAGTTACCATGTTTTAGCTTAGCATATTAATTTTAATAAATTCTTAATTAGCAGGAGGGCTCAATTAAGACAAAATATGAAAGAAATCTACCTGGTGGAATAGCTTATGAAGGGTATATTTAAAAGAAGCTAATCATGTTTACACTGCACATGGCAGAAACTGAAACAACTCCATGCAACTGAACTATTTAGGAGGAATAGAAGTTAAGTACCAGTTCTGGGAGGCTTTAAGCACTTGATGCAAAGGAGCTTTCCAATTTAAAATAGAATATGAGCTAATAGTATTTGGTAATAAGGAATGATGACTCTCCATGTTTCACCTGATGTACAGTATTTGGTAATTTTTGCATTTTTGTATAAATATTAGAAACAGATTTAAATAACACTAAATGCTGCAATTTACTTGTATATTTTCCCCATACTTTCCTCCTTAATTTTCCTAGCATATGATTTAGAAACTGATTTATGCTAACAATGTATATTGTATACACAAATAGCAAAGTATTTATGTAGGTAAAAATAATATTGCTGAAATTAATAGTCATTTGAAATACATAATATATATTAGTTAAAAGAGGGATGAAATAAATTAGATTACAATAATAAACAAACAACATAAACTGAAAAAAGAAATTTTATTTGAAGTTATTTTTTAACTCATGGAAAGCCAGACAGTATTTCCAACTTATTAAATTCAATTAGACTCTAACTTTGTCATTTTTAACTAATATTTTGCATTTTTCTTCATAAATTTATTATTTTAGTAATATAAAAATATATCTATAACAGGATATGAGGGTTAATTGAGTTAATGTAGAATAGAAAATTACCTTACAATGGATCCAACATGACTTAGTGCCAGCAATTTATCCCCAAACGTTCTTTGCTTCGTTCTCTAGAAAAAATTTAAAATTATTATACTTAAACAAAAAATATATTAGTTACAGCAAAACATCATAAGCTCAAACTACCAGAGTTGAATGCAAATCTAGTTTTACTCCGTTCTTGAAAACTAGTTTATTATTTTAGTTTAATTTTTTAAATAATAAATGAATAACAGCTTTTAGCTACCTTTTTGGTTTTAATTTTTTTTTTCTTGTAAAAAATAACTTTGCAGAATATTTTTAGGAAATAAACAGCACTTTAAGCATGCATTTTCCACATAGTTAGTACAAATAGTTCATTTTAGTTCTGTTGCAATACATGAATTTATAGGATTTACATTAATTAGTTTTTCTCAAGGTGTGAAATCATAGCTTCATTTCCTACTGAAACTATATCAGGACATTTTCATATATATTGTTGCGTTTATACGGGTTCGTAGATTTGAGAGTATCCGATGAAAACACGATGCAGAACAATAAAAAGCACAATTTATTTACAGGAATTACTATTTACAGCACAGTTCCAAAATCACCTTTAAAAGCGTCGAAAATCTACAATAAATACGCTGAGACAATCAGCAACACAGCTTCAGGCTGTAACTGTACAGGTAGCTTCACGGCAACACTAAACTTCTAATAAACACCGTGGAACAATCACCAATACACTGTCAAGCTATACTGTAAAGATAGCTTCACGGCAAAGCACTATCTCGATTGCTTTCCGTTCACAAAACTCTCGCGTAGCAGCTATTCTCACAACTAATCACACTGCTCGCAACACTTCACAATTTCGCAACTCACTTCGCAACTATCTGCTCTCAGAAACGCAAGGGTTTAAATAGCTTTTCTTAAAGTTCCACACGTTTCGAGAAATATCTCGACAGGAAGTTATTCTAGAAGCTTCCCGATTGGACCATGGGATATCGCCGATTTGGTCGCCAAATGGGCGATAAAGTCGCCAATCTGGCAACCCTACCATACACTATTTTATGGCAACCCTAGTGCTATGCCGGAAAGCTTACATACAGGCGCAACCGCCGAATTTTTCGTAACAATATTATCTCCCTCCATTAACTGAACATTTTTTACCACCTTTTCTATTGATATTGATTTCTGTTCCATGGAAAACTAATGCTATATGATAAGTATATTTTCAAAATGTGAAAATTTTAAGTTAGCTTAGAAACTGTAATCATTCTTAAAAAACTTTGATTCATGAGGATGTTAGAGCAATAGAATTACTTTCCCGTGCAAAGGTAATATTTCGTTCAACAACAGGATTTTACATATCATCAAGATATACTGAGTGAAAGTTCCTGAAATGTTTTATTTTTTAGAATCTCATACTGCAGTATTAATGCTTAGTGAAATACTATGAAGAAAATTGTTTGGTTACATTGTTTACATTTCATAATTAATAGTAAATAAATCATTTCTTAGCTTATCAGAATTTATTTTGGTCCTATTCATAAACAAAGAGTATTGATTCAAACAAATGTGCTATAACGATTTCAATAACTATGAAATTGTAATGGTATGTTTGTTTAATATCAATAACTATAAAATCGTAATGGTATGTTTGTTTAATATCAATAACTATAAAATCGTAATGGTTCAATAATAATGAAATCGTAATGAATGGTACATTTGTTTCATATGAAATTGTAATGGTAAGTATGCTATTGAAAATCTCAAATATTTCTTTTTGATGGTCTCGCAGACTGGACATCCTGTTTACTACAATTTAGCAGGGCACTGACTCACCAGACTGTAATATTACTTGTATTTTCTTTTTTTAATTTACAATTGAGAAAACAACAAAAATATCAGCAGTTTCTTGATTTTACATAAGCATTTCTGCATATGTACAATTTCCATTTGCTATATCAAAATACTTGATTTAATAAAATATAATTCAAATAATTATTTCAGTTCAAATTAGTATTTTAGTTCAAATACTAACTTTTCACTGAATATTTTCATGCAGTTCTAATAATCAAAATAAGCATCAAGTTTTTCACTTTAAATATTACGTTCTAGAGATACCTGAAGCTGCAGTAAACAGTAATAAATCTATTGATTTATTTAAAACTTAAAGCAAAGCAAGCATTATTCTTACTTGAATTTATTTTCTTTCTTTAATTCTATGAGATCATTTGAAATAGCAAAAATCGAACAAACTAACAAAAAAGGAATGCATTTATGAAGAACTTAAAAGAAAACTTTATATATTTCAGTAATTACAAGTGCTTGAAAATTTAGTATGCAAAAATGAACACAGGTATGGAGCAAAAGTACCTGTGTTTTATCACACAAAGTTTCAGTTTTTAATACCACAATATCTCAGAGTTAAAGATTATATATTAAGGCAAATGCATAAAACTAAATTATTTTTAGGAAAATAACTGAACAAATAAAAAAATGTGAATTTAATAAATAAATGAAAACTACAGGCTTTATTTTTTGGCATAAGGTAGATATGTTAAGGGCAATTAGTGTATGCATTTTTCAGAATAGATTTTTGAACAATTAACCATGGTAAAATAGCCTTTCTCTTTCCGTTACTCTATTTCTTACTCAATTACTTTGTTTTAAGATAAATATTAAAATGCTTGAGTAAAAACAATACATCTATAAGAAAGTGAGAAACACACAAACAGGAGTGACACAAACAGTGAGGAACACACAAGTGCAACATGAAGTTTTCAATTTATTGATGGTATTTTATGTCATTAACAATATCAAATGCTGAAAATGAATGATTCCGCACGTTCACAAAAGAACAACACATGCTTTAGGAAAATCACATTTCCTAGAATGAATCTGTTCCCAAAATTTTACATAGGTGAAGAAAGCATGAATATTAAACACTGAAAATATAAAATTTTCACTTAATTTCTTCAAATAATAGTGTAATATCAGTATCTGATATAGCAACCAATACACATTCTTTGCAGCAACGTTGCCGCCATTGCTGACTTGACAAATATTCCGCTACACCGCCGGAGGTAGAATTTCCTGCTTTCCTATTGGTCAATGAACAAGAATTACAACGATTTTTTTTTATAACTAAACATATTAAAAAAGAAATGTCTGTCTATGCGCATGCTCAGTCTTTAATCGTAAAAAGGGTAATTCTGATAAGGTAGCGTAAAATTAACCACGTAAATTTTGAGTTCAATTAACCCGAACATAGTACTTATATTGAAGATCTCCATATTAAGAATGTCCTTAACTGTTTCAAGAAAAATATAAAAGATAATTATTTATTTTTCCCTTATAAGGTATTTCTCCCGCATTCTTCGCATGCCTTCGTGATGTAGTGGTCTGCATGCTCGACGCGTAACCGAGAGGTCCGTAGTTCGATTCCCGGCGAAGGCGTTGCTCATTTTACATGTCTGATGCGCCCCAAAATACCTAATGTCTACTACACTGGCGCCCGAACTAAAAAGGTGGTGGATGATGATTCTCCACCACCGCGATTTGGCGATTGGGTCCCCAAAACCCCAGTCTCCCTTTAAAAGAGGGAGTATATAAGGTATTTCTCCTGCATTGTTCGCATGCCTTCGTGGATAGTATATAAGGTATTTCTCCTGCATTGTTCGCATGCCTTCGTGGCATGCGCATAACCGAGAGGTCCGTGGTTCAATTCCCGACGAAGGCGTTGCTCATTTTACATGTCTGATGCGTCCAAAAATACCTAATGTCTCTACCCTCTCATGTAAAAAATATTAAAATCACTATACCATTTTCCTGCATATTAAACACACTTAAAAAAATTTAGCCTTATATGATTTTTATAATAATTGAAATTGAACTATTATTAAAATTGTTGAACTGAAATTTATGTAAAGTATCAGGATTCAGCTTGCAGTTTCGTAGAGTTATTATTATTATTATGATTAAATAATAATATTAGTATAGGACAATAAAATTCATTAAAAAACCTCTATTTTTGCACATGCTTTTTTTTTTGTTCGAAGGGGGGGACTGTAAAATGAGAAATAAAACAACAGATACTCTGAATCAGAGATTTTTTAAAAAGGTTTAAAAATAATGTGTATAAAATACGATAAAACGTCGATAGTATCTTCGGGTGTTATATATATATATATATAATTCCTAAATCTTGTAAAGATAACGTGCAAGTGTACCACGCCCACCAAAATTATACCTATATTTTGGGGGGCATGCTGCCTGGGTGACAGAATAATCATCTGAAACTTAATTGATAATTTTAGAAATTTTTATAGATTTAACCTAGTGTAATGAAATATCAAAGACACTTTTACGTTTTTATAGTGCTTATAATTAATTTAATAAATTATGCAAACTGAGTGCCGAAGTATTTTGAAACTAAATGATAAATATCGAAATCGGTATCTCCCTCCTCTTCACTCCGCGCTCTTTAATTATTGTATTCTGCTGAATTTAAATCTGCTTTAAATAGGTGTATTTGCATATTAATTTGGAGATAAACGAAGCTCAGCAGAGGGGAATGCGATGTCTTTCCTTGTGGGAGTGAAATCAACGTTCCCTTCCTTGACCTTCAAGAACTTCCTCTAAATAAGGCAGCAGTGCTTCCTTACTTAACGACTCTTTCA
>KK119472.1:98314-114031 GCA_000611955.2 Stegodyphus mimosarum
TTTTTTTTTTTTTTCGTTTATTTGAACTTTTTCCTTCACCCCAGTGCTGCTCACGAAGTGTATATTGAAGGGATTTGGTGGGGTTTTTCATTTGGCAGAAGCTCCTTTTCGCAATGTGTGCCACAGTTTTATTTGATTCAGTCGATTGGCAATGGCATGGCAGCTCTTTCTCTGAATGTATGGATCGAAACTTGGCAACCTGGAAAGCGCTTCGTTTTTACTGATTCGCTTACTTTACCCTAATATTGCTCTTTGCAAGTGACAATGGTTTGGATCTGTCTTGCGTCTTTTTTGATCAATTTTATGTAATGGAAAACACACCTTCCGAATTGAGTGCTCTTATAAGTGTTTGTTATGTCATAGCATTAACCATTCCTTTTCTGAAGTCACTTTGTCTGTAACAGTTTTTATTTGACATACACAATTGTTAATGACAAATCAACTCTTTCGCTGAATGTATAAATCGACATTAAAAAACTCTTCAGTTTTTTTTTTTTTTTCCCCTCCATTAGTTGTCAATTTTCTGACCATTTGACACTTGTTTTGTTTCTGTTTTTTTTTTAAGACAGAGCCATGAATGTGCAATTCTGAATCCACCTTGAACATTAACTTCTGTTTTACATTTTTCTGAGGGTTAGTTTAAGCAAGCTGAAAGAAATCCTTTCTTTTCCTTAGGTTCTATCGAAACTAAATTGTTTACTTAATCATTTGCGCCGCATCGACACAAGAGCCAAATAATACATAAAAAAATTATTGATGGCTATAATCAAATTTCTTTTAAATGTTCCATTGAACTCGATTGAATGATAATGGTAATAGCCTCCGTAAAATGTCTGTTGAGTCCGAATCTTATGCTTTATTGTGTATTACAATGTATTTTCTTAAGGGCTGTTAAGAATCGATGTATGTAACATGCTACAAAGCAGAAATATTGTTTACCGAGTTTTCACTAATGCATGTTTCTCATTCCTTTCAGGTGAGTGTCCTTTTCGCTTGTAACCGAATGATACCCTTCGACTATTTCAGTGTGAGGTAATATCTTACTTTGACTTTTCATTATGCAGCTCTCTTGTGGAAGAGGGAAACATAAGTTTTTTTTCATTTGCCTGATAATATGAAAATCGCAAGAAATAAAAGCTCTACACTCAGGCTGAAGAAAGCGATCTGAAAAGATTAAAAATGTAGTTCCGTTTTTAGAACATAGCCACCTTTAACATTTTCTTTTCCGAACTTGTATCGTTATTTGAAAAGGAACAGTAGAAGGCTGTTTCAGAATTCTGTGAAATGCTTTTAAGCATTCATAACAAACAAATTACTCAACTGATAAGAATTTTATTTTATTGAAATAAAGGTAAGCTCATTATATTTCTTCATATATTGCAAATACTGAACCTGTCCTCATCTGATTGTATGGCATACACATAAGCGTCACTGGGAGAATTTCACTTGAACATATTTAAAAGCTGGTTGAATGAAAACAGTGATGTTTATTGCTTTCAACGAGACAATTACCCAGCGCATTATCATACAAAGCACCATAGACATCATTTCGGAGAGTTCTTAATAAAAATTTTCCTAAAAATTAGAAAACCGCTCGCTAGAGTATCTCATTAAAAATTTGTCCTCTAAATGGATAAACAGTTTTAGTTAGAGGTTAAACGGTTAATTAGTTAATACAAGTTGATAAGTCGCATAAGACCAGGAGATGACGCGTTAATATGGTAGACATCCAAATATTCGGATTTAATCCCATATGACTTTTCCTTTTGGATTTCGATTTCTTCCAGGTCTTTATGTTTGCATTCTGAATCTTCGTGATCTTTGCAAGCTTATGACTGACTTTTGTTCATCCTGATACAATAGCATTTTGAATTAAATGGACTATTGCATAAGTTTGGTTAGGTTATTTAAATACAACAAAGCACAGAAGGGCTATCTGTCGAAGAAGACAAATGTCTTTGTGAAGGACATTCTGAGAAAAACTGACTCATATTACGCTACACAAGGGAAAGTGCCGAAAGCCAAATATGCAGCCAGCGCTTTCGCTTGGTTTCGAACACAGTCTTTGGTACTCGGTCGTTGAATTATCGCATAAATGTCCATCGTATCAACAGAGGTAGATAGATATACTAAGCATTTGTGAAATGTGTGGAGCTTTCCTCCGTGTCGGTGTAATAAAATTCTATATTATGTGCGTAGTTTGTTTGTTATGAATTTTAAAAATGTTTCACGGAATTATGAATTACCTTGAGTGCTTCTAGTTTCTCTAAAAATAGTTACTTCCATTTCATGTATTTTTGCGTTTTATACAGCAGTCGTTGTTAACATTATTAGTATTGATGACGATTGGCAGCAATTCATATGGTCTTACGACAGTTACATTCATATGGTCATATGGTCTTACAGCAGCTTTGAAGAAAGAACAGCTTTGCTGTTGTAAGGGCTCTTTCTTCAAAGCTGTCACCTCTAGAATTTCATTTCCGTAAAGAAAGGAATGACTATAAAAAGCTAGAAATTTTTATGAACTTTTGTTCTGCTAAGAGATTGATAAATATGGATTTAAGCAAGCTACAGCGTTAAAATCTGTATATAAAAGCTTGGGGAAAGCTTAGCGATGTCTACTCGACAAAAAAATTTTGGTATTAAAATCTATGCGCGTCTTTCTGTTTCTTTCTTTGTTTGTGGCATCATCTTGTCAGGAACGGCAGGGAATTGAGTTTCGAGAGAGGTACCCCCCGGATTCCAAAATTAGTTGGAAGCCATTTCGACCATTATCATCTTCTTACGACTTTTAATCAGCCAACACATTAATTAAAAACTCTGAAAACACTAATTTTCGCTCTCATTTTTCCGAAAGGCAACAATCCCGGGAGTTGCTGAAGATAAAAATGTTTTATTTCGAAAAGTATTGCCGCTGCTGGCTTTCAAATCGTAGAGTTTGTTAATAAAAAAATTGTAAGTTTTACAAAATATGAAATAAATAACATTGCCAAACATTAAACATATTATTATTATATAAGGTCATATTCTGACGTTGAAGAAAGCATGCGATTGCATGTGACGTCACTGTATGTCGAAAATTGTTCGTTAAAATCAGCATTTTAAATGAATAACGCTGTTGGCAACTTTTTTGTTTCAGGTGAGTATAACTGACATGATATATTATTGCCACGTAAATCCTCTAATTGATATTGAAAAAATGTTGTTATATTACATTAAATTTAAATCATGACGTCGTACGCATAGTTTAAAAAAAATGTTTCAGTACTCATCTTTTTTACATTAGATTCTGGAATTCTCAAGTGTCTTCTTGTTGTGATACTGGACAACCTATGGAGAAAGAACATGTGCTTTCAACAGCAGATGGCTTAGATACCAAAAGCCATCCATTTGTACATAAATAAATTTATTTTTGTGCAGATGTGCAGTATTTATGATATCAGTCTCCATATCTCATAGCATGTAGTTTTTTCCCCTTGTTTGTCTGTTTAAAAACCATGCAAAAATTTAACACATTATTTTTCTGATATATTTTTACTGGGGTACTTTTAATCGGAGGCGAGTAATTTAATGGCTATTGTCCTGTAAAATATCTCATGGCATTAATCCAAACAAAACCCTTGTTTCATCAGCTGTGAAATAATTTCTATAAGAGGAGAGTCATCAGTCTCTGAAAAAACACGAGTTTTAGGGCAATTTTTCTCTCCTTCTCTTAACTACATGTCTAGCATGGAAATAAAAGTTTAGGTTATTTGCATGTTATACAGTATGTTTCAACAGTGACTGTAGCGCTAGATACATTATGTTGTTACAGTGACTTTATTTTGGTAGCATTGTATTTTGAGGTGGAAAGTAAGTTTTTCAGATATATTAGTGTTTTTCTAATGTAAGCTATCTCACTCACATAGTCCTTCATTTCTTTTCCTTTTCTACATTTTTTTTTGCAGGGGGCTGCTGAAAATAAAGCCTTGGGTTACATTAGGGTTTCGACATACATCTTAATAATAATCCCCCTTTTTTAAAATTAAAATCGAATGCTGGTTGTTCTTATTTCTCTAAATATCTTTCATGGAAATTGCTGGTTAATTTTTTTTAAGTAAAAAAAAAATAATGCTGAGGGAAAAGTTTATTATTTTCCCTCTAAGATTCGTATATTCTCATTTGGCCTGAAATGAGAAAATTAATAATTCTAAGCAAACAACATGGTAATAATTAATGGCATAATAAAGTAGGTATGGAGGAGACTGATCCTTATCAGCACTGCTTTTATAAATATTTAAGAAAACACATTTCAAAATTTTCAGTTTAAATGTTTTTCTAAGTCCATATAATTTTTTTTTCTACATGATATAGAATTAAAATTGTGTCTGCCAAAAGGCTTTTAATGTGGAAAAGTTATTATTATTATTATTATTACTTTATTAAGTACTTAAAAGTTAACTCATTTAAAATAAATCTTAAAATTCTAGAGTTAAATATATTTTTTGACTCCCAAGATTTTATGGAAATGTTTCCCATGCAAATTATTATTATTACTATTATTAGAAAAGGAAATAAGTCTGGAGTAGTGTTTCTTTCGCATGCATTAAATAAAAATAATAAATTAGTTCTAAATAAGTTTAGTCACGAATCAATTACCAACCGTTTCTTTTTCCCTCTCTTCTTTTTCTTTAATAAACCTACGAGAATTTTAATTTAAAATGCGTCCATAATTGAATATATCAAAATTTACTTATTTTTCTGGGCTTCGTTATAAATTAACCATTTATAAATTTTCCCTTAATTATTAATTAATTTATAAATTTTTAATTTATTTTAATTTAATAATTATTAATTAATTTATAAATTTTTCATTAACCATTCAAAACCAAGAAGTTGATTCGATGAAATCGAATCAACTTCTTGGTTTTCTTGAATGAAAATTGCCATTGTGTATTCTAAATGATTAAATATCGCAAAGCTGTCAAGCAATGCTTAGTTTCTTGCCCCATGGGCTGTAATGTTTTCTTTTGCAGTGACTTTTGCTTAGCTGCAGTTCCTTTAAATCTCTCTCCTGAGGGAAAAGGGATGGAGAATAACTGTAGTATATTAAATTCCTCTGGGATATGGTTTTTATCTCGTCCAAGAAAAGTGGCTGCTTTTATTTGAAGTTTTTTTTCTGCGTATTTTAAAGGTTTTTAAATGCATTCTGGAACATTCTCCATATTGATTTTTGTGTAATGACACGTTGTATCGATGTAGAAGATCCTTTTCTTAGTTTTCATTGATACACTATGTTGCTACAGTGACTTTATTTACTTTTCTTTTCATATCTGCATCTTAACTTTTCGAAGTCACTGTAGAAAGTCTTCTATGGTTATTTTATTATGTGCTGTGCTTCTAAAAACATTTCTGTGTTCATGTACTATGTAGAGTCTGGGAAAAGTTGGTGTAAACGTTTTCTTTATCAGTTGACCTGACATGTATTTCTAATCATAAAAAGAAACTAATTTTGGCATTGTGAAGGAAAGGAATGCATGTAAAAAGTAGAAATCTTTAAATTTGACCAAAATTCAATATAGTATTTATATTGGTTTTAAATGAAACCTCAACGGATTTCGAGGGAGACATTTCTCTTCTTTAGGAGTGGATGTGCTTTGCACTATAGAGTGGAACAAAGACGCCAGTATCAGTCAAGAGTTGAATAATTCAAATTTCAGGTTGGCTTTCTTTCTTTCTTCATATAAAATGAATATATATTTTCATATGCTCTGCTTAGACTAAAATTCCTAGTTACTAAAATATTCTTTATGCTTTTATAAGTGAAATAAAAAAGTTCTTTATCAGCAAAATTCGCAGAGGTATTTATTTGACAAAGGATATTCAAAGTTGTGAGATTTTTAATTTTAAAGAACTATAATCAAAAGAGGGGAATATTACTTTAAAATTTATCGTCTTATTCTTCAAATCACTTCTTGATTCTTACTGTTTAATTTTTCAAAAAAGAGAAACGTTCATCTGCGCAAAAATAAATCGCAGAGAATAAAGATAAATTATAAACTTTATTAACAGTAATTGTATCGCCAGTACCTACTTGCTGAAAATGCGGAAATATCATGAGAAGATAAATGAATGCGTTCGTAAACCGTTAGCGAGAAGGAAATGGCTTCGTGAAGCTTAAGCGTTCGAATTCCGTTACCAATGGGTACAAGAATCTCACTCAAAAACGTTGCCAGTAGAATTTAAAGAAATACATTGTTGCCGTGTGGAATAAATTCGCCCAGGTCCTTGAATCATGGAATTGATGGAGTCAAAATTCAAGAATAAGTTATTTTCTTTGCTGAACGCGACTTGAATTCGTAATTTTTCGATAAATTTCTCGAAGCTACTTATTTTGTTATTCATAGTTCCCTATTGAGTGAAACATCATCCAGTATTAAATTTTATTTATATTTGATGAGGCTAGCCTTCCCCTCTCCGTCTTTAATCCGGATCAGAAATCGAAAATTAGAATAAAAGATTACATGAAACTAATTCAGCTAATAGGTTCATTACAATTAAATATTACTGTGTTTGAAAATTTATTGTAGACGATCGGAATTGTTTGAAACTTACTTTTCGATGCCTTCCGTCATCAGTATAAATATCTTCAGTTCCTGAATCGAAGCTAAAAATTTAATGCGTTATATCACACTGTTCATAAAAATTAATTGGATCTTTTCTGAACAGATTTAGGTTGCTGGCAATTCTTATTGTTTTCTTGAGCCAATGACTGATTTCCAGCCGACCTATACAGCTTCTTTCATCAGCTTTTAGCCACTTATTCTTGTCTGTGATATGTTTGCTTCCGGATTTTATTTTTGCTTATTGTTCTTTTGTTCTTAAAAGCACTCATTTCATATCAGAGTTGATCATCTCCAGAAGATGGTTGTGATGAGCAGTTTCACTATATATTGGATATTTTTTTCCTTACAAAACTTTCTGTTTGAAATCAGTATACTTTTTGGTAGGGTAATTATTTGTATTCAGGTTCTTACAGTTAGATTACTTTATCATTTTAGAGGTTTTTGTAATTAGAATTACTTTTGGGTTTTTCATTGCTTGATTTCGAAAACTAGAATATCAGCAATGTACTTTAACATGGTACTGGGTAAATTATATTTATGTTTAGTTTATTGAAATATAAGGTGTAATCTACATATTTGCATTAATTGTCTGCCTAATTAAAAATTTGACCTATTTTAATAGTGCCTCGGATTACATCTACAGGCTGTCATCTGTGTTGTTTAACATATGTAGTCTTACTTTATCGAAAGGAAAGCGCCATCTATTTCTAGAGCTCTGATACATAGCTACGGTATTTCAACTAGCTTATTTATTTGAATATTAGAACTTCCTCCTATTTTAGGATAACTTTTAAGATCTAAAAGTTAGGGGAATAGTTGCTTTGTATGGCAGTAATTCGGAGGAATAGCGTATTGGTTCACCTCCTCTTACTTTACAATTTCCATAAAATAAGAGCATTGTTATCTGTGGACTAAGGACATTGTTAACAACATATTGTTACTTATATGTTATATATAAGATATACGTTTTTCATGCATACTAGTTAACCAATATAGCGGATAAACTGAAATCGCTCAGCTAGACAGGATTATTGTAATATTAGCGGTGTTACCCGCTTTATATATACGGTAATTATCTGTTTGGTTTCTTTAAAGTTCGAGTAGCGTAATTGTTATACATAGTGTGATAATTAAATTGCAACATCTCATTCTATGATTTCATTTGTTAAAATACCCAATTATACGATCATACCAAATTTTAAAACAAAAACATAGCCCCCCCCCAAAAAAAAAGAAAGATGTCTTACGATAGGTAATATTTGAAGCAGGCTTGGAGAAAACGTTTTGACCGAACGGCCATATTAGGGATTTAAAAGGAAGAAGGGAAAAGACTGGACGCACGCACACGCACACACACACACACACACACACACACACACACACACAATTGCGTTTTTAGATATACGTTATTATTATTAGGAGAAGTTAATTTAAACATAAAAATAAATATATTTCCGACACCGAGAGCGTTGGTTGAGGTGAGGTTCACAGGAAGCGGCCGATATCTTGCACCCGAGAGAACGGGGAATTCGCGTCCCAGTTTTGATGGAGAAACACTCTGAGGGTCTCCCACCCTTCTTCCTTTACCACTAAACCTCAGGAGAGGACTTTCGGCTCATCGTGTATTTTAAATGCTCTTATTCTTCATAGACACACAAATATTCAAGCCTTCTCCCGGATTCGAGTGCATGCTCAGCGATACTAGAGTCACCAGCGCTAACCACGACATCGATCAGGGCATCATAATCTGAAGTTGTGGTTTACTCGGTGCGGTATAAGTTCTATTGAAAATAGTTCTCGAACTACCGCCAAACATATTTCACTATTTCGAATATCGCTAGATATTGTTTATGAAGTACTTTTATACGATCTATGAAACTCTATTTAGATTTGTATGAAACGTAAGTTATAAAATAGTTCTCAAGATGACAAATTCAAAATGTATTACACAATTTATTTTATTTAAAAAGGCATCAAACTAATTTATTTGAGAATAGTTCAATTAAACCAGTGACTGTGAACTGTTTTTGTCCCATGCATCCCTTTCACCGTTTCTTGACGATCATTCCCCTCCCTCTCATTTCCAGAACTGGAAAAATACATTTGCATTTATTTAAATTTAAATTTTTAAATATGTTTTTAAATTAACAAGAAAAAGTATAGGAATGATGATAAATACAAAAACTTGAATAAAAGTAGTTTTTTATATTCTTAAACTAAAACTAAATGCGTAGTAGGTAAATAGAAGACTGACCGCATTCACCCCCTGAAACTATGTATTTCCTTGCTGGTTGAAAATTCCTGATTTACAGTATTATTAAAAATATGATTATCTTTAACGGACTGCACAAAAATGCGCTGCGCGCTCGTACTTTGAATGGGCGTGGCTTAAAGGTTATTTATTAACTTCAAAGGGAATGAATATCTTACTATACTTTATTTTCGCAAAGGGCGATAAAAAATTTGTGAAAGTATGCAAATGGTATTTGTGAAATAAAACCTTTATTTACAGCCAGGTGTACTTGTATTAAGCAAAATTACTCAAATGGGTCATTTACAACAGTTCTGTTAAATAGTTTGTATAGTAGGCGGAGATATGCCTTTGCGGAGGACTTTCTAAAGGAAACTGACTCGTATTCACGTTACACATGGGAAAAAAACACGAAAATGTCCATGCAGCTAGCCCGTTCGCCTGGAATCGAACCCACGTTAAACTATTGCTGTTCGGCGACTTTACTGCTCGGCTTCTGGTGAGCCATGCTGTTAAATAATTGCAGTTTTTAAAGTTAAATTAGGATTTAAATCTCATCTATTTAATTATTTCTAATACATTCTTAACTAGTTAAATGTTTTCTTTTTTAATGATGAATAATCACAATTATATTACACGACTTTTCAGAAAAGTGCATTTCATAATTATCTTCTTAATATACTAGATGTTTATTTTCGATTGTTTGAAAGAGGTCTCTTAGGTCTTGCGAGAAAAAATGATTTTTCTTTTATATTTTAAATTTCCTCTCTTTTTAAAATAAACTCTATTCTCTCTCTCTGTTGAGATTATGCAAATGAATTCAATTTCCTTTTTAGAAAGCTTCTTCCCCGCTTGTTAAACTTTTAGTAGCCTTTCTCAGCATTTCCTAAGCATTAAACTTTATCGTTTAAGAAAATCTTGGGATATAAAGATTTTTCAGAACTTCACTTTGAAAATTTCTCCCCTTTCGTCCTTTTTATTTTCCGTAAATAGCAGTATTTCTGTAATGGTGAAAGTTTCATTTTGTTAAATTTTGTTGAACTTTTTTCCATCTTTATTAAGTAAAGTAATGCATGGTCTTTGTATTTCACTTAATGTTATAAAAGTAATTATCGCCATTGTTTGTAATTCATTATATGGAAATGGAATTCTCTTGAGCAGTTTGTTATTTAGGAAATTTACCCCAGTCTTTGTAAATAAAGTGCGATGGGAAGTGAACGTTACTTCACTATTTGATATTGCTTACGCAATGGGTCGTAATTACGGTTTGGCTAATTGGCTAATTTTTAGGTTGAGTACCATTAAGGTTTGCCCAAAATATATTTTTGTAGTTTTCTGAAAGAATTCAGGAAAACATACAGTTAAAAATTAGGAATGTGATCATGCCTTCGTATCCGCATTTATCGTTATTTTTTCAGTCCCTTCCAGTAAAATTTCTTTATTAAAGCTTCAAACTGTTTATAAGTTACAAACATCTGCAGAAGCAACGAGAAGAAAATCGGTTGCAATTGTCAAACGAGCACGGTACTGTCTTCTCATGTATTAATATCCTCTGGTCTCTTCTAGTTGTTAGGCCGAAATATTTCCACCTGCCCTGTTTTGAGATTTTAAGAAATGCACCGCATTGTCATGTTTATTGCTGAGGTAGAAAAGCAGCGAATGTGAGCCGAATTTTAGATAGTTACCATACCATAAAAAGGTTGCCTAGCAATAATTTATATTCTCTATGAGAATTTGGGGCGTTTGCCATTAATTATGCCATTTTATTTCTTTCGGATACCGATCGAATTGCATTTTTTGGATTACGGCAAAGCGCACGTGTGCTAACTGCCTAGGGGGAGATGCCTTCGGAAAGGCAAGAGAAAAAGTGGCTTCTAGTCACTTTACACATAAGAAAAATCACGAAAACTCCCACAGAGCCAGCCCGTTTACAGGGATGTGAATCCGGGTCGAATTACTGTGTTCAACGATTTTACCACTCGACCGTTGGTAGGCTCCTTTCCGGTACAATACAGTTATACTATATTACATTGCGTTACAGTTCGCACAAAACTTCGCTGTTGTTGTCTGTGATTACTTCATGAAAGAAGCAGAAATGAATTTTTTCATGTTATATATCTCTAACATAAATGCTGTTGCATTTTCTTTAGGCATTCAAAATTATCAATTACAGATTGATACAAACATAAGTTTCTTCCACCCTCCTTTTTTTTTTGAGGGGAGGATCATATTATTTTTAATATAGGATTGAAAAGATAAACGTATCATTGTCTATGTTCTTTGATTTGCAGTCTTTTAGTATTTAAATGATATTGTAACTTGTGTAGTTACAATTTATTAAAATAATGACGAATTTATCTTGACTCCTTATAGCCGAAGTATGAGTTTCACATGCTAAATCTAAAATGCACGATTTGATCAGATGAAAATTTTTTCTTTTATTTTTAAAAAGTTCGCGCAAAAACTTTTCTGTCGTGTTTGAAAGTCTTGGAATGCTGTATCGATACGTCTCGTATAATGCTTTTCTGAAAACCATATCCGTCTGCACAGCCTAATATTTCTAAACTTAAATATTATATATATATTTGAGTTTTATCTCCAGATATGATATTTGATAGACTATTTAATTTTCTCGTAGAACATTTCTACATATTATATCTGTAACTAGAAAAATCGACGCACCAAGAAGGAATCATCCGATTGCTTTGAAATTTCGTATACATAAATGTTTTGACCAAATATGCAGGTGATTAAAATTTGGTGTCCGATAAATGAATAGTGCGATCTCCAGCGCATTGGAACTACGCATCCAGCAGATGTATGTAAGAACTTGCTCTTGGACTGTTGTTAAAAATTTCTGTTGCATTGCGACTTAAGATACATTCCAGTGACTGAAAAAAAATGCCTCATCGCAGGATTCGAGCTCATTACGAGCAAGTATCAGAGTTTGAAAGAGGCAGGTTGGGCAAATCGAAGAATCGCTCGTCAAGAGCTGAAGCGATGCGGCGTTTAGAAGATGATGGCAAGAATGGGTGGACAACGGCAGATTTCGGCGTCGTGATGGTAGCGTTCGACCTAGGCCTTAACAAATCGGGAGGCCAGAGTGTTTGTCAGATCAGCTGTCACAGCGCCTGATTCATCGTTGTCAACCATCCGACGTGCGATCCGCACACGAATGTCTACCATGACCTTTCACAGACGGCTGATAGAGCGAAATCTATGCTCATGCGGACTGTTATGCCACCTGTCACTCACGCCTGCACGTTGTCGAGCCAGATTTTACTGGTGCTTGGCTCGGTCAGGTTGGAATGAAACTGACTGAGGACGTATAGTCTTTAGCGACGAAACCCGCTTCCAACTGTGTCATGACCATCATCAAAGATGTGTCTGGAGATGCCCAGAATAGTGTGCCAATTCTGCTTTCACTATTGCACGCTACACAGACCCTCAGCCAGGAGTTATGGTCTGGGGTGCCATTTACCTTGATAGCCGGATTAGATCATTAAATCATTAGGATCGTCATTAGAGGCACACTTACAGCATAGCGGTACGTCGGCGACGTTCTGAGACCTGTTTTGCTACCGTTTCTTTTGCAGTACCCTGGCCTTATTTTTCAGCAAGACAATGCCAGACCACATACGGCACGTGTTGCTATGAACTGTCTTACAGCTTGTCAAACGCTTCCTTGGCCAGCCACATCTCTATCCCATCGAGCATGTTAGGGATATCATAGGAAAGCGACTGCATCTACCAGGGAATGTTGATGACCTAGCCCGACAACTGGAGTAAATTTGGCGAGAAATATCGCAGGAGACGATCCGGAAGCTTTATCAGTCTATGCCAAGCTGTGTGGCAGCTTGCATCCAGACTAGAGGTGGGTCAACACCTTATTGAGCTCGTTACTTTGTAACTATGAAATAAATCATTCAATTGTTCTGAAATTTTAAGCATTTTAAAAAATGCTTAAATGCTTCTGTACATAATCTTTCTATCCACCGAATTTTGTCACCATTGGAGAATTATTTGGTGCGTCGATTTTTTTGTTATGGAGTGTATATACATATATGTGTGTGAGCATCTTGTATGCAAGATTCTGTTGTTCCATTCGAAATACTTTCCAAATTGTAGGGTTGTCTTATATTCAGATCGTCGTATATTCAAGCCATACGTTAGCATGAAACACTGATAATACCTCTGTCAAACTTTATCTTGCTTCATAGTCACTTGGGAATGCACAAATAAAAATATATATTTTTGATTTTATGAAATAAATTAGCACCAGTGATATTTTTCTGATTCTGGATTACAGCAGGTGCTTCTTAGTGTGATCACGTTTGTCCATGATATTTTTGGCCCACCAGCGGCCGAGCGGTAAAGACGCTGAACACTGGTAGTTCGGTCCGAGGTTCGAATCCCGCGAACAGACTGGCTGTATGGGCGTTTTCGTGGTTTTCCCCATGTGTAACGTGTATACGAGCCAGTTTCCCTTAGAAAGCCCTCCACGAAGGCATCCCTCCCTTTAGGCAGATAGCCCTCGTGTGCTTTGCCATAATTGAATAACCCAACCCAACCCAACCCAACCCATGATATTTTTGTTAACATTAAGCTATGAGAAAAGTACTTTTTAAATATGAATGAAATTTAACTATTTTAATATTACTGGAATCATATAAATACTTACTTACACTGCATCTAATTAGAAACAGTTGATTGTTTCTAATTTATTATGCAAAAGTTCGAATTTTAAACTGCTCATGTTGCTTGTAGAAATTATTTGATCGATGCTACCTCTAATCTTAATATTCATGGGCCCAAATCCCTTAACTGAGATTACATGAAACGGCGCCTATTGTATTAAATAATTTTTATTTCAAGTGTTGAACTGAATAGTTTAAGATTTAATTTCCGTTTGACAGTTTATTACGTATTATTTTCCTTTCATATAACATTGCATTTCAGATGGGCCAATATCTCATAAAAGAAAAAGAGTAGCAGAAAGAATTCTGTTTATCTTGCTGTTGCTAGGATCGTTTTAATATCAAAGCTGGATGTGAAGAACTGAACAGCTAAACTTTTTGTACCGCGAAAATTCACTGCGGTTTAGCCTATTTCAATCCTGACGGAATATTCCGTCGCCTGCACTTTTTTTTTTTTTTTCCGTTACTGAATAGAATCCATGGCAGTCACTTTTTGTTGGAACGCCATTATTCGACTTCAAATCCTTTTAAAAGTGGGAAAAAAGGCCGATGCGGCCGAGCAATATACATATATATATTTTAATAAGTGTCATGCAAATCTGACTGAAGAAGATTCTGAACGAAATTTAAAAGGTCTTTTGTATTTGGCCTGCTTTCAAGAACAGTAGTTGGACTTGGAGAAGCTCGTATTTTGTTTACAAAAATGGGTCGCCTTTAAAATGAAATCAAGCTTTAAAGCAGTTATTTAGGAGTGAGCAAAATTTTATAAACTCCCTTACTAAAAATATCTTTGCTTATCTTATAAAAATGTCTTTGCTGCAGATTATCAGTCTGAGAAAAATCTTCATACGTTCCTGTTATATACCGAATTTTTATATTTGTCAAGCATAATGCTTTTGCCTGTTCTTTTAAGAATGTATTTTCAAAGAGTGTAATTTTGATAATAATAGTTCACTGCCATTACAGTTCGTGCATATTTCTCTGAATATGTTCCAGCAAATTTAATAACCATAGAATATCACATATTTTATTAATTTTTTATTTATTTTTAAAATATTGAATGCTGTATTCTTTATGCATTGTTCAGACTAGGGACTTGAATCATATAACTACACATATATGACACAGTTACACTGAAATACTTAAGTAATGCTAATTCTGCTTGGCACTGTTATAAGATTATGGAAATTTCTACTGGACTAATACCCGAGCAAACCTGAAGTACCAAGTTTCAATCATTTCGGGTAGCTTATGCCCAGCTGTTTTATGAATATTGAGCACCTGACTATATGACTGTGATCTTTTCTCTCATAAGATACAACTGCAGTCAATAAGTATGGCATAGCAATCATCAGTGATATTTTGTGTTATAGGATTTGGGAAAAAAAAATAGACACTCATACAGGTTTCTAAAAGTCTTAATATTTTCTGAAGCTCTTTGGATAAGGTTCCAAGTTGGAAGAGATTTTCGAATACAACAGGAGTGTAATCGCCCTTATGTCACAACTACAGCATCGCTATGTGACAACTTTCCTGAGTGCTAAAAGTGGCCAACCCTAAACAATTAGTGCTTATAATCTTACTATTTTGCAGGAGAGTAGTATACCGCTTACTGCTAGATCAGATTTTTTCTGGAAAATGTTTTCTCATCTGATGAACCCAGCGGGAAATTTTTAACAGAGTGCCTAGTGTGTACTCTTCAGCAAAGCATCTTACATGGACTCCTGCTGCGAAAGAATTACTGCTTTCAGGTTTTGTTTGTAAATCACTTGGTCATCTGATGAGCCTTCTAGTAGTACTTAAGAAGAGGTAATATTGTCGAAAATTAAAGTTATGAAATTGGAGTTCTTGACTAGAATGTCAGACTGAGATATGCATTTCTATACATTAGTCTTTGCATATGTAATCCGTTGATATTGTGGTAGTCATGGCTCCCAGGGATTTAATTCTGCATCAGAATATGAATCATTTCTTTGGTATATTTGGTCACATAATCTAAACCTAATGGACGCCGAAGCTTGTCTTTAATTGTAACGCAGTGCAAAAATGCTTATAGTACGATAACATACTGACGATAACAATAACATGTCCTGACCACCAATTCTTACTGAATAGGTCATAAGGCACGCTTTTGAATGTTTCATGACCACTGGAGCGTAACTTT
>KK119472.1:114056-138587 GCA_000611955.2 Stegodyphus mimosarum
CTGCTGAAATTATTTCACAGTTCTTGAAAATATTTGTTAAAGAATAGTATTTCTTTATCCCAAGAAATTTGTTAAAAGACATTGTTGATTACATGCGGGCACAATACAAAATGTATAGCCGTTCGAAGTAACTACATACTATGTTAAATTGTTCTATAATCATGAGAAATGGCATACTTGACATTTATTCCAACCAGAGGTGGTGGAGAATATTGTTTTATCTTCATTTTGTCTTTTTTGTGTTACCTTTCGCCTGTTGGGCTAAATTTCCAACGATTTGAAGATGCATGATAATTCCATTTCCATTGATAAAGCTAATATAGATATTTTTAAAGCAAAAGAAAGAAAGAAAAAGGAACTTGTTTTCAGAAACCAGCGATTATTCATTTGCTTAAAAATTGCACATTTCTTCTACGACTGACAATTTCTGAAAGCACTAATTATTGTTCTTAAGCCACTGAAGTTTCATACTGGTTAATAATTAAGTTTGCGTTTAGAATCCTTACTTTTGGTTAATGCACAAGAAAGAAAATCTAGCTTTCTGCAAACCTTTATTTAACCTATCCTTCCAAACGGGGGGAGGGGTGAATTGAAAAGACTGTAGCTTAAGTGCTATTTATGTATTAAAATGTGTTTATGCAAGAAAGACCATTGTACTTTTGATTAGTGGTTTAAACTACTACATATTTGCTAACATGAAAAAAGTCATGAAGTTTTAACTTGATCACATTGGCGGTAAAAGCTATACATATTTTGACGTCGAGATTATTGTAAATATGCATATTCTTTAGTTAACAAAAGTTTCAGATTTCTAACGTTGTAGCGACGTTGGTACGATAAGAGAATGAAGAATGAATAAGGTCGAGAGCTGAATCGATTGGAAATCCCCAGCCTACAATAATGAAGTAGCTAAACATCATCTCGCAGCCACTCGATCAAAGCAAGATTGATTGCATCCTCAGGACATACTTCATCTGGTGCACGCTCTTTTGAATGCCACTACGAACGGAAAGCTTTCCGTTCTTTCTTGAATACAGTTTACGACAGCGAAAAAGTACGTGCTGTATTCGAATAAAAGCAAAGGTTTGTGAAATTTCAAGTATAATACGCTGAAGGGCATCGAGCTGATTAATGTAGTCGATGATCCAAGCAGATCTCATGAATAAAGGTCATCGAGATATGTGAAGATAAAAAGGAATTTTATAATTCAGTTTTCGTTGTATTGTTTAATTTTGCTGGCGGCGTATATCTCTTCGCTGCTATTCGTAAGAATGACAATTTCCAGTTGATAAACACGTAAATTTTAAGGTAATTATTCCTTCTACTACAGTAACTTGTCTGTTATTCGAGAAGATGAAATAAAATATAATAACTGCTATTTTTTAAAAGCAGGGTTTGAAAATGTCAAGAATTTCTTTCTTTCTTTTTATTTTTTATTCTGTTTATTTTAGTTAGTTTAAATCCTTGAAATTCAGGGGAGAAAAATTGCCACCTTTTGGAATGGATAATAAGACTGTGGAGAGAATAGGTTACGTATTTTTTTTTTTTTTTTCCTTAGGTGTTCCTTTCAACACTTCCTAAAGCTTTGCAAAGTGCGGACATATGTTTGACCGGTTCACGTAATAAAAAATATTCATTTCCTTCCCTTCTTTCATTATTGGTATTTTATTATATTTCATTTTTCCTTTCAAGAATTTATATGTGCATACAACCTGGCACTAAACCATAAATCTGTGTCAATCCAGCAAAACACAGAGCTCATCGAAATTACTGATGACGTTGTTTCACTGTAAAAATGTATGCATCTTCAGTTTTATTCACTTTAAAACTGCTTCGATTACAAGAAAAAAAAATTGAGTCCCCTTTAACTTTTTTGAAACGAAAGTCCACTATATTTAAAATTTAAAGCAAAATGATACTTATCTTCAAAGTAAAACTAAGAGTTTTCCCTTAAAGATAAGTATTATTTTTCGGTAAACGTTGGCCTGGGGAAAAACAAGTCGCTCTAAATGATTTATTTTGGTCTGGAAAATATACTTCTAGCTTATGTTAAAAATTCTGGAAGCATTTTGTTTCTTCTTCATGCTCGTAAGGAAAAAAGGATAAACCATTGCTTTTCCAGGGGACTTGTAACAGCAGTTTTTATAATTTTAAGCAGTTCTAAAGTATACTTGAGGACTCATAATGTTAATTTATTGCAAAATATTTTATATTTGTTTCGAATTTCTTTAGAAAAATTTTCTGCGTGTCAAAAATTATTCATTACTTATGATTCTGAATTCATTAATTCGGAATCGTTTCATTCCTTTAATCAGTGTAGAATGAAAAATGTATTTTAACGCGTAGTTGTTTTTGGTTCCCATTCACGAGAGTCGTTTTGAAACTTTTGAGGTGCAGCTAAATGGTACCCGTTAAACTTATCAGATCTTAGGTGTATTCAAAGTAGTTTCCTCTGTCATTAATGCACTTTTCTGGGTGAGTTATCCAAAGATTTAATGTTTCAAACCTACTATTTCTTAGAATTGATGAAAAATATGCTTTTATACCTGCATCAGTCTCGTCTTCGGATTAAAAACGACGGCCACGTACATAATATTTTAAATTTAAGAATAGACGAATGTTACACATAGCAAGATCAAAAGAATAGGGTGGATGTTGTATCAGATGTATTTTTATTCAAGAAATTCGACTGTTAGTCTTGCTGAATGAGAAGATGCATTATCTTGGTAAAGCACGAGTTCATTAATATTCACTTTATAAGGTATTTTCTGTCTCCTTTCTGCATGCCTTCGTGGTGTAATTGGAAGCATATTCGACGCGTATTCGAGAGGTCCAGGATTCCGAGTCCCGGCGAGAGCAGTGCATGTTTTTTACGTCTCCTGCTTCAAAAAACCTAATGACTCTGCAACTTGTTATAGATTTTCTTGAAGACTTTAGAATGTACTATTTAGTTATAACTGTCTTCTGTGCCTCTAGGTTGATGGCTCTGACAAGCTGTACTTCTGAAGAAAACAGCATACAGTTCTTTTTTCCTTGCTTTCCTTGTCTTTTCACAATTGTTGGTTAGGAGCCTTCTTGAATGACTCAAACTTGATATTCTTGGTGTGTTGGAATGCCAAAAAATACGTGTATTAAGTAATGCGATGTCCACCACAATTAACTGTTTTGGGGTTTGTGATTTTGACACGCTTCAGTTTTTGGTGTTCGCAGAATAAGGGAAAGCTCTCCAATCGCAGACGACATAAGCAGTCGTCTAAGGCGCCGGTTTTCAAAAGCGCTTGTAAGTTATTCTCACTGACTACAACTAAATAAAGATATGTTTCGCTATGATTTGTTAGTATTTTTAATTTTTAACAGCTCCAACTGTACTAAATGAATAGGGCGCCGATGATGTTGGAGTCGGGCTTTCACGCAATGACAAACCAGTTGTATATTATAAATAAAGATGCTCCGGCATTAAACATGAAGATGCTCCGGCAGCTAATTGTAATCAGCGCAATTGATCCCAGTGACAAGTCATGGCTTGATAACATAAAATATGTTTATTGCAGTGGTGTACAGTCTCTAATTTTTATGTTTTGTGTTGGATGTCAAAACTGGAAATTTTGCGAAACGACTAACCCGTTCTAAATTTGGCCGAGTGGAAACTGGCCATTCTTACAAATGCCCTTTAATTTGGTTTTAGTAATTTTTCATGAAATCGATATTTTTGACAGATAAAACATACACTTGATATTATGGTATAATAATTAAAAGCTGCATTTTGTCAATAATACCATCATTATATAAGTTTCTTGGAGAAATACATTTTTTCCAATCTGTAGAACTCTTTTCTGTCGAAATTAAATGTCACTGTGTCAAGACTGAGTGTTCTGTGCATGTTCTTGGCAAACATCTTGAAGTAACTACTTAGAAGTCCTAAAGTCCTGATCTGGAACAGAGAGCTGAATACAGCTATGTTCTGGTTGTAGATACTGTGCTTCAGTTGTATAATAACTGCATTTGAAAGGGATTTAAAATCCTCTTTTATTAAATCAATATTATTTACAAATCACTTCCCAACTCGGGAGGGATAC
This sequence comes from Stegodyphus mimosarum, assembly GCA_000611955.2. NCBI lineage: Eukaryota > Metazoa > Arthropoda > Arachnida > Araneae > Eresidae > Stegodyphus > Stegodyphus mimosarum. Next base: position 118,133 of record KK119472.1, read on the forward strand.
AGAAAGTAAAAGACCACACTTGGGCCTAAATGAACAATCAGATAAATTTAAACTAAAGCTAAATAGAAATTAAATTGGTCTTTGCTCACAGAGCTCTTCGCGGAGTTGGCCTCTAACTAAATGGTGCGTAGCAAGAATTACTAATACTAGCGCACTTGAATTTATTTCAATAAGCAATAACGTAGCAAGCACTATGGCTTAGAATTTAGCTGCTAGCTGGTCAGGCGAACGTCGAACAGAATGACCGTGATCTGAGACTAAAAGCTCTCTCACACTTAGAGGTTTCTACCTCTGGTTTAAATAGTACTTGGCTCTACTTCAAATTAGCATAAGCTGAAAACGCGCGCTTCTTCTGACGGGAAGTTGAAACTGAGAAGAGATAGAAAGATTTAAATTAAAATAAAACTTTGTTAGTTTAACTAAAACCTTACAACTGTAGCAATCATATAGTAGACTGTGAAGCGGCGAATTGCTGTGTCGATTAAATGGGTTTCTGACAAAAATACCGGGAAAGTCTGCAATGAATTTGACGCTATGCTGTTTGTAGCTGCGCCGAACTGAGGTGACAAAACATAGTACTTTCATAACCGTCTAAACCAAAGGTTCTCAACCTTTTCTGCTGCGTGCTCCCTTTCCCCATTGTCAGACGATCATCCGCCCATTTAAAAACTCAAAAAATGTATAAATATTCATCTCAATTTAAATTATTTTTAATGTGTTTTGTAAATTAAACATCTTTAAAGTATAAAAAATTATAATAAATACTAAAACTTGAAGAATAAGAGTAGTTTTTTGTATTCATAACATAAAACTAAATACTTAACAGGTAAACAAATAGTTGAGCGCATTTTTCTCGGTTGAGAACCCCTAATCTTGACAATACTATCGTCTTCCAACTATAATTCAGCGTCTCTCAGAGACATTGCTGTACCACCCTGAAGGACTCTTTGTGGAAATCTTATATATCTGACATAGAGCAGTTCTAGGATCTACATCTGGCAGGAAATGATTATGGTTGAAATTTTAATATATTTTTTACTATAGCTAGAAATCTGAAAATCATTGATCTTGGGTTATACGTAAATCATTGATCTTGGGTTTAAAATTTCGTAATGTTTGGCGACTTCTTTCTGCCTTTACGACAGTTATTAGCTCATCAGCTCTAAACACTTCATTCAAAATTTTAATGTAAAACGTTTAGGTGCATAAATGACATTTCTGATTTATTGATTGCAGCATGGAAATTGTTTTGGTTAGATAAAATACGCACCTGATCTCTACTCCTCGCCCCCTTTTTTTTAATATGAAAATTTCTGAAGCTCTTTATAAGCTAAGTGCATTGTTTAGTAAATTCACTTCTTTGCTTCCTTTTCAATCGAATGTTCTGATTTAATTCTTTTTAATTTGTAGTGCAACTTCGTTGTGAGGCTAGTCAAATTCAGTTTTTTTTAATAAACTAAGCTTTTCTATTATGAAGGGTTATAATGAGCCTACATATTATCCATTACGTTTTTAATTATTCTTGTCATATACTTTACTTAAAACAGTAATTGGTTTGCTAATTGAATGCGGGGAGGAGCAGATGAAGGCTATCTCTTTCCTTTTCGCCATCGACGGTACAGCTGGCCCACTGGATTAGGTGCTTTTCAGCCTGTTGGATCCCGTCGATGGAATTAAAAATAAATAAATATAAATAAAGATTCTATTGTCCTCCGGGAACTGATTACATTTAGAGCCTAGTGCTGTGTCTTCCGGAAGCTGGACACGCTAAACGAGAAACATTAACATGGAAAGAAGGTGCATAGTGGGGACTTTTGAGACTGAGTGAAACACTTTTCATTATTATGATACGACATATTAGGCATACAGATATATTTAGGACATGATATAGATACAGCTAAAGATGTAAAGAGGAAATCTGAACAAATACCTTACAAAACATGAAACACATTAAATGAGTTTGGGATTAATCATAATATTAAACGTAATAAAAAACAAAACACACACACACACAAAATTACTAAGAAATTTTTTTTAAAGATTTCAGGTTTTAAATTACGTTCAAAGGGGCGTTTTTTTTAACATTTTGTGTGTTACTTATTAAATATCATGTTCTTCGCACTTAAACCATAAAATTCAGTTCAAAAGCATTATCGCAAAATAATTTTAAAATGAGTATATCTTCAGAATTTCCAATACTCTCACGCGCTGGAGATATATATATATATTTCCCATTGCAACGTTGCCGTTACTCGCTTTGAAATCCTTGAGTTTGTTAATCAAAAATTCGTTAAAGCTTTACAAAATATGAAATCCATAATAAAACAAATTCCAGATTTCAAATTTGGGCTTCCAGATGCCCATATTCGCAGTAGGATTTCGTCATTCAAAATTGGATGGCTCTAGGTACCATTGTTTTATCACAGCGCGAGAAAAGTATATACATTTATGCAGATTCTTAAGTTCTGTAAATATAGCACAAAGCGATGACATACGGTGGCAGCGATTTGGAAAATGAAACAACGCTTTTAGTGAATCGACGTAAAATGCCAAAACGAAATTAATAGTCCTTCTGGGCAAATTGTCCCTTTGGACTTAAAAGAAAACACAAGACATTAAATAAATTAATATGTATACAGAAACCTATCTGACTGACAAACCGCGAAGTAAAGCTTTCTCTGGAAAACTGGATTATATTCATTTTTCAAATATGGAAAATCACGAAAATTGCATGCAACCGGTCCGTTTGTGTGGAACTGAACTTAAGACGAAGTAACTGTTGTTCAGTTTTCTTTTCCACTCGGTTGCTCGCTGATTCTCCAGAAACAGAAATACGTAGCTTTTGTTAGTAATTGCGCAGAGCAAAGCAGATATATATTCCTTGTGGTCCGCACATCTGGATATATAAGGCATTTTCTTTTTCTACATGAAAGTTTAATACACCGTTTCGTAAATCACTCTTTTCTTTCGAAGGTCCGACTTGTTTGTTATGGGACTCCACACAACTGCTTGGCGTTAGCTACCGAGAATGTTTCATCAAGATAGAGTGACTTGTGGTTTCACAACTGCCTGAGAATAGGTTTTATGAGTGACTTTTCTATAAATGTTAAAATTTGCAGAATAAACGTAAAGATGCATTAGTTTTAATCATCACTGGATGTAATAATGGCAAATGATCAATACAATGCCGTCTTCCAGCAACGATCATCTTTCACTTCCTTATTTTTTAACACTCAGTCGGGTGGAATGGATGAGAAGTAAGAAGAGTGGCCGAACGAGAGGTGGGTTATCGCGATTTATTCTGACAATCGCACAGCCTCGTAGTTTAAATCCAAAATGGAAATATAACCATTTCATGGAAATATAACCATTAAATCAAAATACATTTCAAAAGAAAATTAGGAGTTTATAAAACTTTGTCGTAAAATTTTATAAATAGTTATATTACCATGAAAAGTTTAGATGAATCATTTGGTTTTCGGTAAACGCAGTTAATGATTTCACTTTCTTTAGGAGGGTATGGTGATATGAAAATTTCAGATTACCGTTTAAGAAACATCTCGAAAAAGAATTTATTGTTAAAATTTTTGCACATAAAATGTATAAAATAACTTTAAAATAAAAAAAGTCATACAAATACTTTTTCTATAAATGGAGGTAATATTGACTGTTGTCAGTATATAGTACTTATGCTTTCTTCTAGAATCCGTCCAGCTAAGCTCATGAGGAATTTCAGTTTTAATAGCTATGCGTTTGTTTTAACATTTTTTTTAACGTAAAGTGGTGTAAAAGAAAAATATTTTAAATTGTATTATGATTTGAAGAAATTAAAAAAGCACATAAAGTGGCTTGCAGTTGCGTTATACCGGCTGTTTTCATGCCATTATAGAACTTCTTCTTAGTTTGTGATGTTATTTTCTGTGCATAGTACATACAAGAAGTCGAGTTAAAAATTTTGCGTCGGCCTAGAATGCCATTTTATTTATGACACTTTCTCTGAAACTTATCAGTTATTGCAAAATAACTTTGAGAAATCCGGGTAAAATATCTTTTCAAATTGTTTAATAAGCCCTGTATTCAGTGTTAATTAAGTGAAGATGAAAGACTTTTAACTCAGTTAAATTTAAAACTGACCTGTTTAAATTTTGATACTTAAAGCTTCCCATTAAATATCATTCCCTTCTCGTTTTCATATCCGAATATGTGTGGTTTTCTATATGCTCCCCCGACATTATGCCTGCAATAGGTATCGTGGGGTATTTAAGAATTTGTTTCCCATTTTCTGTTCTCTAACTGTACTACTTTTAAAAGAATCAGTGCCTGTCATTTAGCCTTTAAACACAATTTTTGCTTTTTATTTTTAAATATATTTAAGAGTAGAGTGGTAATTTCATTATTTTAATATCGATCATCTCTTGTTTCATAATGGCAACACCTCTGCACAGTATACAATTTATGTATTTCGCTTCTCTTTCGAAAATAGAAGACTGGCGCCTACGCTTGTCTCTTCAGAATGAAATTTATCACTAGTTGATTATTGTGGCTTCTGTTTGAGGCGAGAGGAATTTTTTACGAGTAATTGGATGTCAAAATTTTACCCTCATATTGGAAATCAATTCGTTTTTTCCTATCTGTCGAATTTTTCATCTCTTCGCCTGTAATAAAAGCTTCTCACTCGTAATGATCCTCTTTTAGAAATTTAGAGCAGTCTTGTGAAGAAGTGGAGTGATATTAATCCGACTGGAATGTCCCCTGATCGCTGCTCAAATTTCCATTAGTTTGTAAAGATCTTCGTTGAAGATATTTTTTTAGTTATATTTTCGGTTTCCGTTCTTTTCTTTAAATGTTCTTGTGAAAATCTTCATAGAATTGCTTTTAAGGTATTTGGTATTGAAATTTTTATCCTTTAGTACTTTTATTAGTTGCTTTCAATTATATTTCATCATATACTTTGCCATTGATAATAAGAATAGTTAAATAGATCCATAGATTTATGTACTGATTTGTTCAAGAAGTTTGTAAGAAAAATCATGTCCCGTGCCTGAAATTTTCAAGAAATAAATGTTACTGTCAGATGATATTTGCGTCTGTCCAAAAACAGATGTGTAGAGTAACACTATCAGGGACAGAGTAGTTCGTGTTATAATACAAACTAAGTGGAAGCATCTTTCCACCATTCGATGCGATGCCACATTTTGAGCAAAGGGGGTTAATTTAGGGTTTCTTTGAATAAAAACTAATGACTATTGTGTCACAGTCAGGTCTGGGTTAATTTTTAGACGGTGTAAGCACTTAATAATCTTTTGGCGCTTCCACATGTATTGTACTTTCATTCTGTCCCGGTCTTGGTTTAGCTGAACATTCATACCGTGGTAAAACTAGCAGTGGAAAATTTTTCTGGTGCCACCTTTCCTTGATGCCTTAAACAGGTGCTTATGTTGTATAGTGGTTAATCCAGCTCTGGTCGCAATCACTTTATTTGCGCGATTTATGACTTGTATTTGCGCATCTCTCCCCATCTTAGTGTCACATTTGAAATGTTTGCTGTCTTCCTTTTAATATCTTCATGTAAAGAATTCAGGTATCCGTAAGTGCTCATGTTTTTTTATGATGATCAGCATTAATCCATCCTTCCAGCATGCCTTCATGGTGTAATGGTAGCACACTCGGCGCGTATTCGAGGGTCCGAGTCCCAACGAGAATATTGCACGTTTTTCACCTTTCCTGCTTCAAAATAACCTAAGGACTTTACAAGTATATCGAGATGGTATTCGATTAGTGTGTTATAAATCTAATCAAACTTTAAATGATCAGTTGGGAATCATCCTGTCCACCAGACTTGGCAATGTATATTTTTGCACTTCGAGCCCTCCAAAATGCAGCACCTTGAAAAACGAAAGATACCAAAACTTAATTTACCCTTTTTTTTTTTCTCCTTGCTCCTTCTTTTCGAAGTGATTTTTGCTCAACATCTCTTATACGTAGCTTCTTATCCTTGCACAGTGTTATATTAGATGTCTTTTGAATGTAATCTGTAAGAATTAATTTAAAGTAATATAGTTTTATAGTCATTTATTGGACTTGTATTGCATCAAATCATAATTTAAAACTCTTCACACGATATGAAAACAGAACGACAGTATTTTTAATAGTAATGAACCTCACAAAATTTGCGCAAGTTTTGCCAAACAGAAGCAGTCGTACATGTTTAAGAGGTATGCTGTTATCACCGTAAGTATGGATTTGCGCTCGTGTGTTTAGAATAGTAGCCTGACAGCTTGTAACTTCTGTCCCCTTTAATAAGGAAAATCGAAATACATGCAGTTTAGATGTACTATGTGAAGGTTTGATTGATGTAATTTGGTCTGATTATTGTAAAGTCCGTTAATTGCAATATTCATAAGAACAAATTAATGTTTGAATATTTTTTTAAAAGCATTTATGCTCTCAAATTTTCCAAGCATGTTCTTATTGCATATTTATTTCTGAATGATTTACAGTACTTCATTACAGAAAACACTCACATGAAAATTTAAATTTTGTACATTAATGTTTCTCAAGCAAAAGCTGCTAGGTGAACAAACATGTAATCTTAATAGTCTACTTAGTTTATTTCTTAATTTGCAAACTACGGGCCAACGAATAATCATGTGCAAGATACATAGCCATGCTTTACTTTCGCAACGCCTTTTATTTATTAATTTTCAGCCCAAAACGGATGTTAATATCGAATGCAGTATTAGTCTCGAAACGGCGTTTTACGTCGAATCACTTTTCAAATTGTTCCCACCAAATATTATCGCCCTGTATTTTATTTAAAGAAATTAAATAATGAGGAATTTGCATGAATGTATATATGTTTCTCGCATTGTGAAAAAACAACTATACATAGAGCCATTAAATTTTGAATAACGTAGTTCTCCACCCGAATATGGGCACCTGGAAGCTCGAATTTTGGATTTCGAATTTCTTTTATTATTTATTTCAAATTTTGTAAAATTTTAACGGATTTTTGATTAACAAACTCAACGATTTCAAAGCGAGCAATGAAGCACAATATAAGGAGGCGGGGAGTTTTTTTTTTTTTTGTCTAACTGGGTAATAAAATGATGAAAATTTTGGTGTGTTTAAAGCACCGTATAATATTTTTTGCATGATTAGTTAACCATTTCATAAATATCTCAGATCTCAGAAAGATGTCTTATATTTTCAGTAAGAGAAAATAAATGCTGTTCGAAAATATGTTTATTGCTTACAATAAATGAATATATGCACTTTGAGAAATTTTCACAAAATAGCAAATAAATGCATTTTGAAGAAGTATTTGTTTTCAGTAAATGAAAATACATGCACTGGTGTTTTTGTCCATTTCGAGGGGCTGTTTATTTGTTTTCAGTAAGCAAAAACAAATGGGCTTCGAGTTAGTGTTCATTGTTTTTAGTAAATACATTTACTGTTTCGGCGAAATAGATACTTTCTTCACCTGAAGGAAATATTGGCAGCTAGCTTCAATTCACATGCACTTCTTGATTAATTTAGTCATGTCATTGTTAAGTACACATCATATACTTCCCATGTGGCGCTAATATATTATGCACTGATATCATAGCCAGTTTTCCCCTACCTTGTCATTTTTAGCATAACATTTTAGATGTAAGATACTGTAAAATTAATATTTTTTTATATCTTTAATTTCTGGGGAACTTTTTTTTTAGGCCCACGATAAAAAAAAAAAAAAAAAGCTTTAGTGTACAGTTTTTTCAGGATTAAGCGTAAATCGGCATGCCAAAATTAGATGGCAGTTTCTTTTTAAGCATTTGATTTTTATGTTTTTACTTATTTATATAAAAATATTTTGTGGTATATTTAAAAAAAACTGTAAAGGGAAAAACCCCTTAAGGTGTTAGACAGTAATCTGAAGTTTTCAAATTGCAGTGTCATTTTTATTTTTGTGTGTGCCGTCCAGTATTTGTTAATTCCAATACACGTTACCCCCCCAAAAAAAATAAAAAAAAATTGTTGTATTTTAATTAGGAAAGAAGGCTTTTCCCCGCATTCATTTTAAGATATACAAATGTATATTGATGGCTGTCTGCTAAGAAAGTGATACACAAATTTATCGCTTTCATTAACTTCGGATTCTCGACTTAGTCGTATTTCCGAGAAATTCGAACCCTGGGTAGTTTACGACATTAATCCTTTCCTTTGTCAGTTACTGCTTAATATTTCCCATCTGTTGAGTTATTTTGGTACCTTTATTCCTCCATTAATCGTGGGTTCCCTGACTGCTTAACTCTAGACGGTGGCAGTGGCGTCTCCTTTTGAAACTCTATCCATTTCTCGCATGTCTGGCCTCTTTGAATTCTGAAAGCAATCTAGATGTGGTTCCCGTTAGCATGTTTCCTTAAATCTTTGCTCTTGTTGCAAGTTTCGGTTTTTGTCGCTCGCTGTGTTTTCATTCCGAAGATCTCATAAATATGGTGAAGGTGGCATGGTAAGTAGCTTTTAAGTAATTCGCCGTTTTGATGATATTTTTGTTCTATCTCAATTCTTTTATCTTGAAACAAATAATTTATCAGTTAAAGTTGCTGGCATCCAGTTAAGTGTCTAGGAAGATGTCGTTGATTATGTATGTTCGAAAAGGCGAATTTCTGTGCAGTATTTTCTTTCGTTTAGTATTCTTGCATATACCAATGTTCCTGAATTTCGGCTTGCATGTAAAAGAATACTGGTAGAAATAATTAATTGCTGTATTCATACACCTCTAAAGATGTATTTGCTGTTTTGAGCGAACATATTGGCGTCCTCCAAAAATAAAAGAGTTGTGACCTGAGGAAAAAGAAATTTTCAAACTTTGTGCGCAAGGGATTCAGTCAAATAAATGCAAAGCTGCGTCTTGAATAATTAAGTTTCTCTCTTATTATTATTGTTGTTGTTATTGTTATTTTTAAAGTGTAAGTCTGCACGTTTTGTTAATTTGCGATAGTATAAAGTAAAATCATAGCAGTATTACTTACTCCTCTTACCATTAACTTTACCATTTTCAACAATTGATTATGTCAGATTTTCTGTTCTGAATTCTTGAATAATTAAATAGTAAAATAATATGCTAATCGTAAATATTTAGCTTAAAATTGCTCGGTGTGAAATCTGAACTTGAATGCCAAGATTTAAATGAAAATAAAAAAATATATGGAAGTCATAGATTTTGAAAATTGTGTAATTGCAATTTTTTTTTTAATTTCGTTTGTTTTTCCGATTAACATTTTAAAACTTTAATGGTAACTTAAATGGTAGGTTTTTAATGATTATTTGAAATTCAAAGACTTCACTTTTTGCACTTTTCGACATGGCAATTCGATAATACTGAAAGAAATCCTATGTGTTCAACTTTATAGTAGATACGTTTCTGCTGGAGATAACTCTCTATACTTCTAGTGAGAAATATTCAGCTATTAAAGTCATAGTATTTTCCCTGAAGTTTTTTTACTTCCTTGTGCGAAATAAAGGAAGTTTTGTAATCACAAAAAATTTCGGAACCATATTTCAAGTTTTTGCTTGACATGTGTGCGTAAAGACAAGATAAAGAACTCTTTTTCCCCGAACAAATTATAAAACAGATTTAAAATGGATTCAGAAGAGATTTTTTCGTAGCGTCTCTACGTACGTACGTACGTACGTACGTATGTATCTCGCATAACTCAAAAACGAGTAGTCTCAGAACATTGAAATTTTGTATCTATTATAACATGTCGTTGTGCATCTCTTTTTGGTTGCAACCGGCCTAAAGAAAAGTATATATATATATATCCACTATGTTACTCTGGTCATTGAGCTCAGTTTTTTTTTTTTTTTTTCATATATGGTGGTAAATTGTGCATTTTTTGTTTTAAAATGATTAAATTATGTTATGCTTATCTTCCAGTTGAGAGTTTTATGCCTTTAATTAATGTGCATATAATATTTGTAGAATTATCAACAATTTAAAAGTTGTGTAAGTGCGGCTAAGCTTCCCACCCCCCATAAAAGCCATATTTTTGTACATTTGAAACTTAGCAGAATAGTGAATGACGTCTTTTCTGTACCTTCAGTGTCTTGAGTGGGACCAAAAGGAAACTTTTGATTTTGTGCGCCTAAAAATCTGCCTTCTTGCCTGCTAGCCGAATTGCTTGTTTTTTCGTAGAAACTGTAATTTTTGTTGTATTTTTTTAAAAATTGTTTTAACTGTACTTGGTGTTTTATGTTTTTCTATATCTTTCAATTTTTAATGAAAATATTTTAAGTTTTTATGCACTTGCCGCGAAAGGAGAACTGAATTAATTGAATGAGAAATATATCTATAATGAAATCCGAGGAAATAAGTGTTTCGTATTAGCAGCAAATATTGTCGCCAGGCTGTCTCGGACAGAGGAGAATGTTTACGAGTAGCACATGCGCATTAGGTAAGCGGCGCTGAATCGCCTGTGAAAAGTTGTTTCTTTTTCGTTTAATTTCTTTTATACATCGTTTTAGATTTGTTACAGTATTTGAATAGAACATGTGGCAACGATTAGATAATTCTGCAGAGGATATAATTTTTGTGCATTCTGAGTTATAAAATCAATGAGATGTGACCCTGTCAAGTTAATCTAGCGCCAGAGTGTCGCTGTGGTAAATAAATGTAGTGAACTTTAAAGAGTGCATTTATTCTATTGTGGTTTATGCTCATTCGACGAAGTAGATTTAATTCAATTCTATAAGTTTAAATGAAACGCAGGAATAAATGCGTGTTAATTTAATATTCCTTACAAGGAAGTTATGTGGTGTACACATCAACTCTTTTTGTTTTGTGACTAGTGTTGTGTGCTCTCGCATTTTTACTGGTTTAATAAATGGAGAGCCATTTCCATAACTTTAATATTTATGTTTCTACATAAAATAGGAACTTCTGAAATGTTTCGACATTTTAAAAACTTTTTACAGCCAAATTTTGTATTTAAAAATATTTTAACTTATGTAATTTTACTGCAATTTACATTTATTCTTTTGCTTTAATTAATTTTAAAGGAGGATGAAGGGGTATCATCTGCCGGTAAAATAGTGTATAGTGCTTTGAAAGAGATACACTCACGTTTGTGAAAATTGCAACACCAAGAAGGAATCGTCATAATTGAATGCAATTTAATACACAGTTGAGTGGTAGTGGTACAAATAAATGATTAAATGTTGAAGGAAGGGAACAGCTTCGGGCTGTAGAACTTCACGGATATACCGGTTGCTGTTCAGATTGCCCACAATTCGTAGCAATTGAGATCGTCTATGATATGCTATGGCGCCCCAGACCATAACTCCGGGTGTTCGTCCACTGTGGCGTTCGATAATGCACTCCGGAAGGTGGCGTTCACCGGCATAGCGTCTGACACGAATGCGGCCATCATGGTACCACAAATTAAAGCGGGATTCGTCAGAAAACACGACATGCTGCCAATCAGCACGCCAGTCTCTATGCTGATTGGCCCATTGTAGCCGCAGGCGGCGATGGTCGTGCGTTAGGGGGATCCTGTATAAAGGAGTCCGTGCGCGCAGTCCACACTGCAGCAGACGTCTACGAATTGATGAAGCACACAATGAAACACCTGTAGCTATTGACCACAGTGCTGCCAATTGTCTAGAGGAAGCTGTACGGTCCGTCCGCGCCATGCGGACCAGGTGTCTATCATCGCGAGCTGACGTCACATTTCGGGGTCCACTCCCGGATTTCCGAGTTGTCCGACACTCGTCCGTCCACTGCTTCCAAACGCGCATCACTGTGCTGCTGTTACGCTGCACACGAGAGGCTACTGCACGATACGACAATCCAGCTTCACGAAGGCCGATGATTCTCCCTCGTTCAAACTCTGTAAGTTGTTCAAATCTCGCTCTCTTTCGTCGACGAGGCATAAGTACAGATTGAGTTAACGTTTACCACTAGCAGATAACCACCGATAACCATACACGCCTCGCTACAGCCGTCTATTTATTCGGATCCATCAGCCGTTCAGAGGGCGCTGCTCAGCATACGCATGCGCTACGGATTTGCAATTCTAATCATTTGCATATCACGCGCTACTTTGCATTTCCTGAAAATTTCAGCTCACTCGCGTAAGTCCTTCATGGTGTTGCAATTTTCACAAACGTGAGTGTATATTAGAAGCTTTATCACATTAAATATTGATCCTAAATATGTACTTCCAGTCACAAATTTCTCAAAGTAAAGAACATTATGAAAGCAATTTCAGCCCTAGAGTATTAAGAAACAGAAATAAATGGGAAAGAATAATTAAATTTTATAACAAAAGTAATTTTTTTTTGTTTTGAGTCCCCCAAGAAGTCCAATTAGTAATTTGCCAAATTAAATAAATTCTTCTATACCTTTGTGTACGAAAAGCATGAAAATATATGTAATTGTTAAATTTAAAAGGATGCCAGAAAGTTAATATCAAGTGCTTTTTACTTCCTTGTACGAAGTAAAAAGGGAGTATTGTAATCGCGAAAAATTTCGGGTACCATATTTCAACGAAAATATCTCTTCTGACCGCTATCGAATGCAATATAACAATGTTTTTGAGTGACATCCGTACGTAAGGACAGAATAAAAGACTCTTTTCCCACCAAATAATTATAAAACTGATTTAAAATGGATTCTGAAGAGATTTTTTCGTGGCGTCTCTGCGTACGTACGTACGTATGTATGTATCTCGCATAACTCAAAAACGAGTAGCCTGAGAACGTTGAAATTTTGTATATAGTGCTGCTATAATATGTAGGTGTGCGCCTCGCATTTTGGTTGCAATCGACTACACCAAAGTATAAATATATATATATATATATAGATAGATATATATATATATTCCACTCTGTTACTCGGCTCAATGAGCTCAGTTTTTTTAGTCTTATAAGTTTGTAAATTGTACATTTTTTGCTTTAAAAATGATTGAGTTATGCTGTTCTTGTCTTTCGGTTAAGATTTTTATGTATGCCCTTAGTAACCTGTATGCAATAATTGTGGAATTATCAACAATTTAAAAATTTTTTTAAGTGCAGCAAAGCCTAATTTTTGATTATGATAGCGGCCATATTTGGTTACATTTGAAGCTTAACAAAATAGTGGATATGTTGCTAATCTAGAGAAACTAAGCTTCCCAACAACAAAGTAACGTCTTCTTTTATTATTGCGAATTAAATTATGCCTGATTCATTCTGGAATTATTATTTAAGTTATTAGCTGGTTTTGAGGTACAAATTGTAATTTTAATTGTAAAAATTGTTTGAACTGTACTTGCTGGTTTGTTTTCTCTAGTTTTCAATTTTTAAGGAAAATATTTTTAATGCATTTTTGCCTTACCGCGAAGTGAGAACTGAAGTAATTAGCGCATGCGCATTAGGTAGCGGTGCTTAATCGTCTGTAAAACTGTTTTTTATTTGTTTAATTTCTTTTGTACATCGCTTTAGATTTATTATAGTATTTGAATAGAACTTGTGGTAATTCTTCAGGTGCTATAATGTTTGCTTACTCCGAGTTATAAAATGAATGAGATGTACCTAGCGCCGAAGTGTGGCTATGGTAAATAAATGTAGTGAACTTAAAAGAGTGTATTTATTCTAGTGTGGTTTATGCGCTATCGACGAAGTAGATTTAATTCAAAATTCGTTAACTGTTAATTCAATATGTGTAAATGAAGTGGAGGAAAATTGCGTATAATTTAATATTCCGTACAAGGAAGTCATGTGGTGTACACAACAGATTTTTTGCATCCATTATTGAATCGTTAATCACTAAAACAGTTTTTGTTTCTTCTTAAATTTCTTCGACATTATTCAGCAGTAGACATTAATTTTAATCATCTTCAATTACAGGTGCAGGTTTAGCGTCTAAATGAAATTTTATGTATATAATTATGAACCCATAATGAAAAATTATTAATTAGAATACTCTATATGGTACCGTGTGAAGATTAAAGTTTTGTGTTTTAGTTTTTCTGAAATATTGTGCTTTTCTTTAAGGAATATTGCAATCGGAAGTACTTATATAGAATCAGTGAAGTTGTTTCTTATTCTGATTTGAGATTGGGTCAATGTATTCATCCTGACCAAAATACAGTGAGTGATTGTTATTGGCCAAGACCTCTAGTTATTTTATTTTAACTCAGTTTTTAATCATTTCCTTCCTGTTTTAAGAAAACCGCCCGTGGTGCGGTTCCGAGGGTTACCTACCAAAAACTTCTCGATAAGATTTTCGATTGAAAAGTATTAAGTTACAGTTATTTTAAGAGCTCTCATGCCGGAAAGACGAAACTCGTTCGTGTCTTCTTTTTCTCCTCTTGCTAACGGCAGCTGTGCGAAGGAGCGTTGTATGTGAACGGAGCTTCTGTTAACAAACATCTATGTCTTCTTTGGAATTTGAACCCAGGCCCAAGCTGTGACAGGTGGTTGCATTACCACCATGTCAACAGGGCATAGTGTCGTTTCGTCCTTTCCCGATTCATCCTCAGCTCTAAATAATGCTGATTCTTCCCGATTCCCTCTTTCGCATTTCATCCGCTCCTTGAAAACTAACTCTGTGATACAGCGAACACTTTTATCGAACACTTGAACACTCGTCAATTGAAACGGCTTAGACATCTTGTCCCTTATTGCTTTAACTTGGTTTAGCTTTCGATTTCTAATATTATTTATTAAATATTTTTTCAGATAATTTGTTCTGAGCAGAGTGAATTTAAGATATGCTTAAAATATTTGTATCTAAATCTAGTTACTTTTTCTTTACATCGTGCCCATCCTTTTAGTTTCTCGTACTTTTAGAGCAGCAGAACTACAATTCCACTGGCTTGAGAGAAAATAAAAGGGTAGCTGATGAATAATTAATAATAATGTGCATATTTTATTAAAACTACAGTAATCGCTTTCTAAACACGACCACCGACGATTCTAGAGGATTTTGGAATTATCTTTATGTAGTGGTCTCAGAGGTGTTCGGTACCGATGTTTGTTTGTTTTTAAAAAGTAGTGGTCTCTTTCAGAAGTATCCTCCTGTGGAGATGGTCTCCACTAAAAGGTTCACTGTAACTGTTTTTTAGTAAATAATATAATTAATTTAATCTAATGTTAATTTAAAATGACTATTTATTCTGAGATTTAAGAGGGGGGAACTGAAATTTTGGTTCAGTTGTCAGCTGTTATGTATGTTTAATTGTTTTCTTCATACTTTTCATTGTACATATCCATGCGAATTTAACAAATATGCCGCTTATGCATCATAAATTGAAACATTAATAATAATTTTTATACATGTGGACTCGGCGTCTAGGGGATTTTATAGGTTGACGATACATATCTAGGTAACTAAAGTAGTTTATTTAACTATTGGTGAAGGTACATTAGTGGCTATTTACATTGGTGACTATTTACAAATGAAGAAAAGAGTGATAATCAAGAAGATACATCTTTGTTGTCTAATCATTACGTCTTAGTCGAAAACACAACAGCTCGTCTTATCTTCCATCATCCATCTCTCTCGCGATACCGTTAGTCGAGTTGAGTTGTAGCCGTCCTCCTATTCACATACATAATAGTATTTATGAATGAGCAGCCATTTTGTATTTATTTATTTTATACATATGTATCTTTTTTTGGAGGGGGCGTGTAGAGTGATGTAAATGGATTGATTTTCGAATAAAGCCATAAGGAACAACAACAATATTTATGTAATGAGAATTTCATTTCAGCAACGCATTTATTTCAACAGTGCTATTTTAACATATTTATGCTCGACTTTTTCCTCGTGTACAATTTTTTTTTCAGCAAATATTACTGAGTCTCGATTTTTACATACAACCTACCTACAGCCTTTCCATGCAATCTACAGTTTACCTACATATTTAGGTAAACTGTACTCCCGATAGATATAGATTTGGTGGTCATCCGATTTGTATTTTCAAATAAAGTTTTCCTTTTCTTTAATGCAGAACACTTTACTTTTAGAGCTGGCCGTACCAGTAGACTTGAAACAGAAATAGAACACCGAGAGTTAGGCCAAAGAATATATGAGCGTTTCTTTCATCTGGAAAAGACGAGGAAGGAGAATAATTTCGTTAGCTATATATCTTATTAAATGTCCTATGAAAATGTAGTGATTTTTCCCAAGATATGTCTGGTTGCAAAGCAGAATTCACCAACCTTTATAAAAAATATCTGGCATCTTGCAAAGCATCTAAAGAATGTGAACCCCTCACTCGAAGGATAGAACGTAAAGAGCATTTATATTTCTACGGGATAATTTAATTAGAATAAGTACCCTAAAAGAGAAATCAACCGTATACCCTTAAAAGGCAAATCAATTGTGTAGCCCTAAGGTCATAAGATTTACTACTTGCTCTTTCTCTGAATGGTAAAAATTTCCATCATAACTTCAATCTTGACAGAGGTCTATCTGACTGTTAAATCAAAGAATTTGAATTTCACATTATTTTGTTCAATGGCCACCTACACTATATGGTGTCCTAAGATATGGTCATCTACACTATATGCTATCTTAAAATACGCTTATTGTGCCCTCGTTCTCCTAGCGATGGGTTCACACCTGTCTTGTGTTCATCCTTTATTTAGATAAAACACAGATAGATGAAGGGATGTAGGTAAAAGAAAAGTAAAGTAAAGATGTTTGCAAATGGAATGTAGATTCTAATACACTAAATGTAATGATTTTTAGGGGCAGTAATTTTTTTGTTAAAACTTTCAAAAATTTAAAAAAAGGAAAATGATAAAAAAAATTCATAAGATCTTCATGCAGTTTATTATATCCTATTTTCATACCTTTGGAGACTCACTGTAGCAGTATAAAATAACCTTAAGTATATAAAAAAAACTGGATGCGACCAAAACTTTCCCTCGTTATAGTGATGTTTGACGGTATAAATATAACATTGAATGAAAATACGAGTAGTTATTCACTTTTGCTGACACCAGTTTGCAGGTTGACTGGAAAAGTTTCACAAGGTAGGCAGTGAAATCATTTAAGACGTAGACCATCACGCATCACGGATTTTAATCCGGTTACGGAGGACTTCCAAAAAGTTCTTCGTTGTCCTATTAAAATATCGGTGCAAAACAATAACAAACTCCATATGTAACTGTAATCACGCAAGTAATATTCAAAATATATTCTTTCATTTTGTAGCTTCAGTAAAACAGTCTTCAGCCGAAAGGTAAATGTAATTATTTATTCAGTACTTAATTATTTTTTACAATTTCGTCAGCATTCTATTCCGAGCAGTGGCTGGTTAGTTTTATGTAGACTAGTTGCTGCAGTGTAAGATTGTTATTGTATTTTGAAGTTCTTAAAATATCATTAACTCATTTCCTCTTCCGTTTATTACGGTGTTGCATAAATTTTGAATTGTTGTGTATGGGGAATTATGTTTTTACCTTTTTGTCATATCTCAGATTTCGCTCAGCAGTTGGATCTGCTTTATATCTTGAGGAAATGAGAATTAAATATTAAATAGAATGGCTTGATATGGAAATAGTTTCTTCTTGAGCAGTTTGGGGAACTTTCAGTCTTTAATTATCCTAATTACTGTTTGAAAAGAATGCATTCTTTTTCGAACTTTTGCTTTTCTGCTGAGCCAAAAATATTAATTATTACATTGCTGGTTTCTCTTAGCGAGCCATCGTTTCAAGATATGGAAAGCTTCAAGGAATTAGGAGTTGTTTTCGTAATTTCTTTTTATCTATTATATAGACAGGAGAGCCAGAAAGTGTAGAAATTATGATAGAGATATGCATTTAGAGCACTTTTTGAATCTCGCTGGATAGGTTTCTTAGTGAAGTCTCTGTGTATTCGTAAATTAGCGTAATTTAACATTGTGATTTAGAAATGATACTTAAAAAGTAAATTTTCTGTTATAGCCTCAGATCTTGGAGGAAAGCTATGAATATCTAGTTTATTTATTTACCTCTATATATAAAGAAGAAAGTCTGTTGGTTTGTCCTCTGATAACTCAGTCACTACTATAGCTATCATCACCAAACTTTCTACAATTCTTTCCTGGGCTCTGGAAAAGGTCGAAGTCCACTTATATATATATATATATATATATATAAAGCTAAAATCAAAAATCAGAGATATTAATTAAAAACTCGGAAAAGTAATAATTTTCGCCCTCATTTTGCCGAGTGGCAACAGTCTCGCAAGCTGGAGATGATGGATATCGTGGTAAAAAATAAAGTACCTACAAATCATCGCATGACGACAACATCGCACACATGCGTTTTTCAAATCCCGTACTGACATATTGTGTAACTGATTTTCGTCGTAACTAACGAAATCGACATGCGAAAAATTTATTACACTCTATGAATGTAAATGTTAACGACATTTTAAGAATAAACGGAAACAAAACAAAATGTAATTTCAATTAAAAATATATCAGATAACAAATGTGAAGGAAAGTAATTTAATAATTAACTAAGCAATTTTTATAGAGGTAACCTAATGCAGTTATTTATCATCCTTTTTATAAGCATTTTTAGACTGTATTCTTCATAAAGAATTTTTCAGTAAAACTTTATAAAAAATTTAATTTATTAATGACCCTTGTTACTTAACTGTATAAATTTAAAATTCTTTTAAGTTCTATAAGTTGCATTAATTTTCTACTCATTTTCAATTTTTAAATGCTTAAGTTTCCTTCTTATTTTTTCAGCAAAAATTTATTATTTGATTCAGAAATATGAAATATAGAATTAAAAGAATCCTTCTTTCCTTCTTGCGCTCCCAAATTATTATACGAACAAACATTTACAACTTTTCAAACCTGAAAACGTATGTGTGCGATGTTAGGTCACGCGATTATTTGTACGTACTTAATTTTTAACACGATATTTTCGATCGTGATGTTTTTAAACTGCGAATATTTTGAACCGCTTTATTTTCGACGATTTTTTACCACATTTTCGATCGTGATGTTTTAAACTGCGAAGATTTTGAACGCTTTATTTTCGAAGACGATATTTTGTACAACATGGTTTTAAAACTCTTTGCCTTCTTTTGTCCCACGGTTTTGTACGGTGACGTTTTCGCCGTTTGCGTTGTTTTCTTGGCGATGTTTTCGGCGGACACCTGCTGCTCAATGCAGCTTGCTTTTCTTTGTGACATCCATATGTCAAGAATTTCGAATCACTTTTAGTCAATTTATTGCGATTTTTTAGTTTGTCTCTGAACTTTTGGAAACAAGTGTAGTTAACCTTCGGATATTTCAATATAATAAATTACCAATCTACAATTTGTAGTTTTAGAAACTTTTCTTAAATATTGCGTCTTGTTGAGAATCTAATTAATGAACGTTTGAAACTGAATTTACTATTGGGAGTGTTATTTTGTATCTTGATTTTTATTTGAAATTAGATACGATAACTTTTAATTTAAAATTTCTGTAAATGGAAATGAATTATGTATCTTTGTTTCATCTTGTTGTGTCCTATGGAAGTTAGTTGTTATATTCATTGAAAGATAACATTCGCATTTTCCATGGACATGTTGAGTGGCAGATAAAATTCACATGAATCAGTTACCATTGAAGAGAGTTTGGTTTCCATATTTTTTGGAAGGTGGGTGGGCAAGTAATATAAATTTAAATCGGTATTGAGCAAATTCCTGAGACTGCACTTTTTTGTAAATTATAATCAGACGAGGGCAGAATCTGGTTTATTACATGTAAATCTTATTTCCTCAGTGACTATTAAACTTTCGAGCGAAATACAGCGTATTTTTCATAAACATTTATTCCGAAATTTAACATTTTACACGGGTATAATGTGCAATGTGTCTGTGTAGAGAAGAACATAAGCAGTGAAGGGATATACGCAAAACAATACGGAAGGAAACGTCTTCATTATTTACATTCTTCCCAGCCTTAAGACGAGTTGGGAGTTAGGCTGGTAAACTCCCAGTTGATAATTCTTATTTAAGTATTGTGACATATTGAAGCCCACCATCTTTAGTTTGGGTACCATCTGAAACAAAAATTCTCAACTTTAGAGCCTAGAGCATGTTGTTATTCACCGTAGAGCGTATTGTTATTTATTTGAGAAAGATTGTGCCCTTGCTAGGATTCAGGTTCTTGATATTAATAACAAACTGCTTTGCACTTATGAATATGAGCTCCTAGTCGGAGAGTCTTTAATTTATGTAGTGAAACCTCAAGTCACTAATGCAGTTTGTTCCTGAAGGCCGAATGTCAACCGAAATGTTTGTAAACCGAAACAGTTTTTCTAATGTAAAATGGATTATTTCGTTCCAGGACCACAGAAGTTAATCTGAAATGGACCATTCTTTTCAGCATAAATGATTAGTTATTTAAACTTTATAACAATACTTTGCGCACAGTTTTATACCCAAAACCAATGGGAATTATTATATATATATATATATATATAT
>KK119472.1:138637-151166 GCA_000611955.2 Stegodyphus mimosarum
GATGAACACAATTATGAAACAAGTAAAATAGATCAAAAGTTAATTTTATTGTATCTGTACAAAGCAGAGTAGTCAATATAAGTGGAAGATGATGAGGCAGATTTTATTGTTTGTGAATGAAATTCCTCCTTACAAAAAATATCAAGAACTGTCTGTATTTCATTGTGTCCAAGCGCTATTCAACTCTGCTTAAAACTCACTGGGCCTTAGTTTTATTCAAAATTTATCCAGTATGATTTTTTGTTAAAATGTTTAAATGCTTCTAAATTGTTTAAATAATTTTAAAATGTTCCAAAATTGAGACATGGCTTTGTGCTTGAAAATGCGTATGCTATAACAAGCTATTGCTTTATCGGGGTGTGATATCATTATGTGGGAACTTTACTTCTTCCTCCATCGTACACAAATTTCTCGGCTTAGAGAACGATAACTTTTCTTCGTTTTCTCGTAAAGGTACATTTCAAAAATCGCTCTTATTTTCTGCTTCTGAATTTAATGTAGCTATTTCTTGTTGAGCTCATTGCTATGATTTTCCACAACTTCTTCATGTCTTCAGACGAGCCTAGCGGCCGAGCGTTAGTAGTCGCTGCGCACCGGTAGTTAGATCCGTGGTTCGAATCCTGGCGAACCTTCTAGGTGCATGGGCGTTTTCGTACTTTTCCCCATGTGTAACGTGTATGCGAGCTAGTTTCTATTAGAAAGTTCTTCATAAAGGCATTCTTTTCTCTTAGGCAGATACCCCTTGCTTGCTTTGCCATAATCAAATAAACCAAACCACACCAAACCTTCATGCCTTCTTTGTTTATTTCTTAACCCATGGTTTAAATGTCCTAAGTATCAAAGCCCTTAAGGTTGATGCCACTGAGGCAAAACTGATGGCTCTGTAGGTCACTTGCTGCCAGGCCTTTTTAATGAGAGTCAAGCAAAAGAAAATATTAAAATGATGTTCCCAAAAGTCCTCGAGTGTTAATTATGTGACACAAGTTACCTCAAAATGCTTTTGAAAATAATATGTTGTTGACTTACGTGATCGTGAATGGAGACAGTGTTCATCATCCGAGGCATTTTTTGTTCAAATAATTTGTTCATTAACCGAATTGTTCGTAATCCGAGGTTTTACGGTACTGAGAAATCCTGAATGCTTTCTAACTTCGTATAGTGCACCATTAGAGAGCGCTACTTTTATACATGAATCATTTTGTTATTGTAAGATTTGAAGTGCCTTATGTAGCGTAACGTAATTTATGCTAATTATGTTAAACTGAGAAAAACAAGCAAAGTAATTTTGGTTGAATTTTAGTATAGCTGAAAGTAAGATAATTTTGGTTTTTAAAGTTTAAAGACATGTAAATGAAATTGTAATTATTTATTCCGAAACTAAGGATGTTATTAGTGATTTAATCCAACAATGTTCACCGTTTGGAAACAATTTTTAACACCATGTATGGTCTATATGTTATTAATGTGCATGAAATGATCTTATGTCGGAAATTTTGCTATTCATTTCTGAGACATCCGCATATTATGCGTGATTAAAAATTAACTTCTGTACGTTTTTTTTTCTTAGCTTACATTCGTTAATGAGTTTTTATGAAAAAAAAATTATACTTTATGCTTCATTTTGTTGAAGGTCAACGTTCATTAAGTACTTTGCATTTTTTTTTTTGTTCCAGTATTTTTTCTTTGTTTTTATTTAATCATTAAGATCGAAAGCAAACTGTCATTAGTAAAATGTGGGCTAGTTTAAATGTTGAATTAAAAGAATGGGTAGATGTGTGGTGTATTTTACTTTTCCTAATTTTCCTTCCTTGATGAAAATTTGGCGCACATCTTTCTTGAGAAGCTTTGAAGAATTAATTACTTTTTTTACGTCGGATCAATATCTAATACTATGTCAGAAATAATTTATGCTTTTAAGAAGTTACGTAAAAAAAGTCGTAATGGGTGCACAACAAAACGAAATATATTGAGCAATGTGTGAGGAGCGTAGGTAAGACGCGTGAGTTATGGCTGTCTATCGTTATCTTTTTAAATTATATCTTTAATAATGAGGTTTCGGAACTTCAGTGCATTTAATAAAAAGAAGAAATGAGGCTGGAAGAAAATTTTAAGTAATATATTTTAAAAAAATTCTGTATGAAATCACCAGTGGATCTGTTATCCTAATTCTGGTAGATTGTAAATTAATCTATTAGTTCAGATACAATTTGTAAGACTGTTTGGATGTTAAGCGCAGATTTCCGCGTGTGATAAAAATCCATTAATGAGAAGGATATAATATAGCTTACCGTTATTATCATATAAATCGCTCTTTAGATCATACATTGTTGCTCATTTGAATGTCGGGGGCCTGTTATCATCAAAGGAGATTAAAACACTGAATGTACCAGTTCTTTTCCATTTAATTAGCTGCTTTGGATCTTCATGGTCTTTACCTTGTGAAAGATGGAATACTATCCATTATATCTTAGGAATCCTGTATTTGTCATTTGTCACGTAGGTAGCAGTGAACCAACCATTGGTAATTAATGCTGGGTTCTTTTCCCAACGGCTTAAGGACAGAAAGGAAGTTTTTCTTACCTTAACGCGTGCCTTTGTGATGCAACTGAAAACACGTCTAGTTGGCACTTGGAAAGTCCAGACTTCGAATCCTGTCCAGAGCGTTGCTGATTCTTCATATTTTTGGCTTCAAAACATTCTAAAATGCTCTGTAAGTCGGATCCGAATTAAAATTTGGAGGACGATAAATCATCACAAACCTGGATTCTCCCCTCCTCTCCAGTTGCCTTTTAGGAGTGGAAAAAGTGTAAGGACCTTTCTCCTTCCTTAATGCATGCCTTCATTGGGTAATTAGAAGCACGTTCGGCTGGCAGTCGAAAGGTCCGGAGTTTGAACTACGGCGAGGTTATTGCTGATTTTTCATATTAATGACTTACAAGGTTCGCCATGTTTTTTGTTATGTGGGCCGTAGGCACGACGTGCATTTTACTAGAAAGATCTACACGAAGATATTCTTCCCGTTTGGCATATAGTCGCTGCGTGCTTTGCCATACTGAATTTGCCTGGAAAGTTCACCTGAAACATAGAGTTTTAATCATGGGCTTATGAAACTCTCTGAATATATGCCCGTTGTCTTGAGTTCCATTCTTGGTGTTTGAAGACTTAGGTGCAAGAGACACTTGAATCAGGCTCCTGGGCGATAGCCACATCCTGAGTAGAACAGATAGCAATTGCATAGGATGATTGTTTTAGTATTTTCTCACATATGTTGCGTGAATAAGAGCTGTTAACTCTTAGAAAAATCTTCCACAAAGGTGTCCTTTGTAAGGGTGTATTCCTTGAGTTGTTTTCTTTAATGAAATCAAATCAAAGCCAGTACATTTTTGTTCTATAGTATCTTAAATATTAATGGGATAAAGAACATTGATACGAACCATATTCAGATAAAAAAGCAGATCGAAAATGGCTAGGTATCTCTGTGCGCTAGAGTTCTAGATCAGCACCTAGGGCCTTTGGAGCTTGCTACTTCATACGTGTTTACGAACGCTGAGTAAGTGGACATGCGCTTTCTGTATAGGTTAACTGATAGTAATAAATGAACCGCTGATCCGCGAACTGTAGCTTCCTTAAAAAATGTTCAGCCATCCGTATGGCGTAAATATCAAGGATGCATCATGAATGGTCGGAACTCTGAATACTCTTGTTTTTTTTTTAAACCATCTTTATTTTACGTACTTTTAAGTTTCGCCTAATAGAGCAATTTACACTGCTTTCTGTATTGCGCTCTTGCTGTGCCTTTGGTGTATCTTATCTCCTGCGAGTAACGTGTTCGATCGGGCTTTGCTTAGTGAATATGGTTCATATCAATATTCTCTGTTTCCTGTCAAAATTTATACCTGAAGCTTTGAAACGCCCTGCATATGGGTAAAATATCTTAGGAAATATAAGAAGATATGAGGAATGTCAAGCTATATAGTAATAATATAAATTGCATATTATAGTTAATCGTTTGAAGACTTATTTTGTTTCTGGAGTTTCTGTTGAATCAGGTGTGTGTACTTGTTATTAAATACATTTAAGAAATGACTGGAATGACTGAAAAAATTATTCTAATTTACAGGCCGTAAATTTCAGATGATTAATATAAGGCAGGTGTGTATTGTTTAGCATAAGTATTTGCATTCATGTGTAGCAAAAGTGCGTTTCCATTAGGTTTCCCCAGGGTGTTAATTCCTTTCATTATGAATTCAAGAGGTGTCTTGCTGACTTTTCCTGTATGTGCTATATCCATAAAGCTTAAATGAATATCTTTATTAGCCACGTGGAAGCGAGCAAAACACTGCGTATTAGAATTTGCTTATATAAAGTTTTAAGATGTATCTATATTCATTTTAATGGATTCTTCACAGATAATGGACATTTTATAATTGCATATTAGAAAGGATTGTCGAAATCATCGTCATCTAACGTCACCAAACTGCTAAGTGCAAAAATACCGTCTGGCCTAAAATTTTTACGCTGTTCTCTATGTGAAAGCGATTTCAGTGATCGTAGTTCGACTTGTTTTCATACTGTAATTTTACAAGAACCTGCTTCCACGATCATGTATTCAAGAGGTAGTTCCATATCTTTGAAATTTAAGAATTAAAGCCGTCACGGGTGATCGAACATGTACGAGAGGGATGAAAACCACCCTCAAGCTAATTACAGTCAACTCTTTAAACCGTCATTTCAGTGGAATAGTTAAAAGTGATGTAATAAGCAAGGTGACAGAAAATGCGGTGTAAGGAAATTTTTCATTTTAACGAAGGTGGACGTTCTCGAAACGAAGTAAGTCGTATGCATACGTAATGTTTATGATTATTAATAAAAATATATTCATGGAAATACTATTTATAAATAAACATAGTGATGTTACTTAGAAAATTAATTCCATTATACAGTTCAAGAAATAAACTGAATTACTGTTTTATGTTTAAAAAAAATCTTTAATGGATTCTTGTTTTAATACCCGTTTGCTACTGTATACAATTATTTCAATTTTCCCCACTATTTCGAAATTTTTGTCGTCTATTATTTCGCCAGAAATTAAAAATATTTTAACAGTATTTATTGCAAGCACAGCATCTTTATATGTCGACACTTGTTCCAGTTCATCATCACTTGGAACCAGGACAGTTTAATTTTTTTTGTTCTGGAAACGATATCCAGCACTCAAATTTCTCCAGAATTCCCGATTACTTCATTATCCACAGATAAATGTTCATCCAAATCAAATTCTAAATCGCGTTGTTTTTAGTAATCTTCACTTTCAGTCTCTTCGGGATTGGTTTCTGAAGAATTTATTTTGAAACCTTCATGTCTGAAGCAACATATGATAGTTTTAGCAAAAAGGAGGATGGAGGATTTGTCCTCACGAGTAATTATAAAATTTCTTCTTGAGATGTTTTCTGTAGTCAGGCCTTCAAGTAAGTTTCGCAAAGTTCCTGGGCTACCTCACTCTGCAGATCTCAATTCATATTTTTTGTTTCTCTGGGTTAGTATGAAAGGCAAAATGTTTATTCCACCCTTTCCATTGATTATTAATGAAATAACGTTGAAGAAAGAAACGACCATCGAAGCAGTTGGTAGAGAAACATGTCAGAAAAATAGAGATGATGATGGGATGAGTTGAAGCATGAAGTGGATGTCTACCACATTGTGAAACGAACTCACATTGAACGTCTGTAAGGGTCTGCCAATTAAACAAATGATTTCCATAGTCCTTTTTGGTTCGCCTGCTTTTTAAAAGTTTGTGAACAGAATTGCTTTAAAAAAATAAAAAATCGGGTAAGGTGAAAAAGGTTTTTACTTCCTTGTTTTAAATCTATTTTAGTTTACTTTTTTTAAAAATCATTGTATTTTCAAATTCTGCGAAAACCAGATTTGTTGTGCTGTATTCTGGTGGCATAGCCATTATTAGAAATAAGGGAGCACAGCCATTATTTGGCGTTGAATATATTGCTTTATTTCCTGTTTATTCCGCAAATGATTTTACGAATAAAATCAAATGGGATATTTTGTGATTTACAAATCCATCCAGATACTGCATATTTTCATATATTTTTTTATGTGAAACCCAATAACACTTTTATATATGTGTCAGGTGATAAACAATTGAAATTTTTATTTCAATTCCTGGGCTTATCTTTATTCAGCGAAATCTAGAATTGGGAAAAGAGAGAGAGAGAGTTTTATATATTTATTATTATTTTTTTTAAGTGTTTTGATCGTCAGTTGCCTTCACCCGGAAAATGAAATCAACCGTATTTGGCAGATAAATTCAGGAGAATAAATTGAGGTGAAATGCGATTGGGTATTTTTTCTTCATCGTCTCGATGAAAGAGGAGGAGATCCTTTAACGACTTTTTTTTTTTTCCCTTCTGATTTAAAATGTTTCAGCACACCTTAACTAAAGCACTCTCGGATATGTTTATGACGCGGAAGAATCATTTGATTCGAAAAATTACCATAGAAATGGAGAAAGATAACTAAAATTGTGTTTCCTTTGAATTATACGTCAGTTTGAAATCTGCTTTTCCAAAATCCCGAAATAGGCTGCTCTGTGAACAGTTTTTCTGTTCTGGAATTGAATAAGAAATTAATTTTTTAATTTTGCAGATGAAAGTCTTCAACCATTTACTCATTTATTCATGGTTGATTATCATTTCTGCAACGAAAACTTTGTTTTTAAATTGGAAATGTTGTACTGTATTTTTTGCGGGGGGAGGGGGGGTGCAGAGGAAATGTTTGAAAATGAGATGATTCAAATTTAAATGCATGAAAGAATGTGACATAAAATATTATATCAGTTGTCTTTACCTCTAGTATGATTTCAAGCATATTTTTCAAAACTGTATTTGAAATTAGGATACAAAAGAATTATGTTGCTTGCTCATTCCTATATACCATTACAAATACCTTGTTTACATTTTAATGATTATTAATATAGTTTTTACCCCGCTTCATCTGGTTAAATATTTCCCTACCTATGAAGGAAAGCTGTATTCATTAAGGTAGCCATTCCCATTTTTTTACTTTTGGACATTTCTCCAGTTCTAAGAATTTCATGTAATTGCATTCAAAAAAACATCGGCGCGAAGTGCTTGTACGATTTCTCGTCATACTAAAGCATTTTTGCATTCTGTACCGGATTTGTGATGAACAGAGAATCTGCAATTGCATCAAATTTTCAGTTCCCGGAAAAAAGTATGTCTTCGATAGTAATAGTAATACTCTACTATAATGTCCTGGAATCTACAACATTCTTTCAGTTTAATAGCTTCGTTATTTGCAAAACAGTAGATCCTTAGAATTCTTACATAGTCTTGCGACTGCCATTCATCGTTTCCCTTTCACTTATATCATTGCATGGTCTCTTCGCAATGTAGTTCTTTTTATCTTTTGCGTCTATTTCGTAAGAAGTACAACATGGCGAAATATGGAAAATGCGAAACAGCTTTGATAAAGTAAAATAAACCGTCTCTTCTTATTACTAAACATTCTTCAGTATTTGGAGTAGTTTTTTCTGTGTAGTTTTTATGACTTCTATAAGAAAGAGTTGAAATGAAACTTACATTTTAATCCAGTTATTTCCTTCTTACATTTAAGAAATTTGCATGACCCTAACCCGTTTGAACACTGGTCCAAAATATTTGAAGATTTCTATGGGTCTCATTTATAGAAATCTATTAACTTCAGCTAAGTAGCGATTGCTCTTGTTGTTGTACAATGATATATTGTGCTATAGAGAATCAACGCGCCTCTCATTCAGAGAAAACTCTTAGGTTCTTGTAGGCCTTTCCTTCGATTTCAAGTTAAAAAATTATTCCCAAGTTTCCAGATCTGCATTTTCGAAAATTTTGAATATTTGAACAACTTTTAGCCTAATTATCATATTGTGAATCTTAGTTTTAACAGATTTCACCATATGCAGATGTGATATCACTATAATAAACTGTCTGAACAAGTTGCCTGTGTTACCACTCGGCCACTTCTCCACGCGAGCATTAATTGAAACACCAGACTATTTCAATAATTCCGAACACAAAAGCAGCTACAAGATTAGAACTTTAAAAAATAATTCACGATTATAATTTAGTTCAATTCTATCCGAATTTAGAAGCAACGTTAAGAATTTTTTTAACGTTGCCAGTTACTGTAGCTAGTGGCGAAAGAAGCTTTAGCAAACTTAAAATAATAAAAGAACTATTATGAGATCTTCACTAGGCCAATAAAAACTTTCAAACATGGCCATTCTCTCTATAGAACATGAGTTAAGTAATCAAATAGATTTTGAAAAAATTATTGACGATTTTGCTTCTTTAAAAGCAAGAAAAATTGAATTATAAATATGCTTGAAAAGTTTGTGCCATAAATTTTTGAGCAGATGTTTTATTTATACTACTTAATATTTTTGCCTTTTCCAAAAAGCATATTTTTAATGTTTTTCATTTCAAAATTGTTAATCATTACATATGTTTCACTTTGTGGAATATACAAAGTTATAATTAAATATTACTGTAAAAGTTATTGTATTTTCATACTGAAATAGTAACTTTTAATGAGCATAAAATATATATAAATATAGTTAATTTGTTCTAAATGTATGATTATATATATGCAGTAATGCATATATATACACATATAATTGCGCGTGTTTGTATAATGTTATGTTTTCAAACATCATTTAGTATTATTTATTCATTCCTTCCCACACACGCAAATAGGGTAAATAAATAATATTGCATTGTATGCAGGGGCGCACATTTACCGCTTTGCCTCAGGTGAAAAAATATATAGGCACTCCTGTGATTGTTTCTTCGGGGATGTGAAGACATTTCCTAGGAACTTTTCTTAAATAAGGACGAGCTACGTCAGGTAGTCCTTAATAGATATCTAATATAGGTTGTTATGGAGCATAATTATGAATTACAATAATTAGAGAAATAAATTAGTGAATTCCTTTCCTTTTACAAATGACATATATTAAAATAAATTGGACATCAGCTGCACTTGTTGTATATCAGGGCTTAATTGTTTGTTCACATTTTCCTTAAAAATTAGTGTAGAATATGCTAAGGGTTAACCGCATTTATCTATCCATTTCCTGACATTGATTACTGAATAAGTAATCCCAAGTTAAGTTAGGTTCTAGCTTCATCGAGGCGAATGGAAAGTGCGACACAGTAACAGGGAACCTAAGAGAACCTCGTTCATCCCCCTGCAGCTCACCTAGAATCCATTAATCGCACCCAGCTACCGGGAAATGGAGTTTGTTCTTGCATAATTAAAGCGTTTTGCACATACCGCATGCATGCCTCCCTCCACAACCATCGGATTTTATCTCATTTAGAGCCCTTATGGGCGCGGAGTACACGCAATGGAGCGTTTACGGTACATAGAAAGATTTCTAAAGATCGTGAAATTGGACGACTCGATTATGTTGCTGTTAAAAAGGTTTATTAAACAGCTCCAGGTCTTTCTTAACTTAGATGTTTAATGGATTTAAGATTTTTCTTTGGGGGGTGGGAATGAGATTCGCTGTTACCTGCGTGTTTCACTTTTGTCTAGCATTGTGACAGTACACTAATCTTTTATTGATTTTTTTAAAATGATATTTTTTAGGTCTCTGTTACTCTAGTCTTTTTTTTTCTAAGTTGCGTGTTTTATAAGGAGCATATTAAGGACAGCAATAATAAAATAAAAAAACCGCGAAATATTAACTTCGAGGCCGGAAACATTTGCATTTAGTTATCTTTTTCTTGTAGTAACTTGTTTATTCACGGATTTCATTAAGTGTTTTAATAAATTTAATTATATGTTGTTTAAATTCTTCACACAATTTTGTCTATTTCTCGTTTTGAAGCATGTTCTGTGATAATTTTTTTTTGTCTGTCATATTAGGCGAACTAAAAAAAACTGTTCATATCCATGCTTGTTTTGCCGCATTTCTTTAGCATTTATTATCTCTTCTTAAATTTTGCCAGCACATCTCCCAATGCTAATTATTTCTCCAAACTTATTAGAAATCATAAAAATTTATAGCTGGGAAGTTTTTATAGTAATAAAACAAAATTATTTTATGCGTTTGAATTTTGCATTTTGAAAGCAAATATAATTTAAACTGTTAATTATTATTCAAAATAATATTTTACTGTCAAATTTAAATGCATTTTAGGCCACCCTTTTGCTTCATCAGATTTTAAATTTCAGTATTAAAATATCAATGTTTATGGTATAAATATCTGTTTAAAATTTTCATGCCTTAGTGAATGGGAACTGTAAAACAGACGGAACATAAATCTTTAAAAATTTCACTTTGTTTTCAAAAGAGTTTGGAAGAGTTTTCAAAAGTCAGCGACATGTGTCAATAGATAAGTAACCCCTTAACTGTGTATTTTTAATGTCATTAGAATTTGTAAGGTTTTGAACCGATATCTTTTTATTTTGATTTAGAAGATAAGTGTATTTAGGATTATAGGAGCATTTCTTTACCAAAGCATATTTAATATTTTCGGATAATAGTGATCTAATTTAATTCCGAGTTTAGTCAGTAATGTTTAACTATAATTCCTGAAGTAAAAGAAGATGCAGCATCTAGTCTCTTGATTTTCAAAAGGAAATTAGCCCATTTACTTTCACTGCAGACTGACAAAGGTTGTGCTGTTTCCTGAAAATTTTATTATTTCCATGATACAAAAAATAGAGCTGTTTGACGATTGCAAAAATGTGATGCAAAGTGATCGGAAAAAGTGAAGATTTTAAATTTGGAAAGTTAGTTCTGGATATTCATAAGACAAATTGCTTGCAACTAATTAGAATGTATTTGATTGCTCTATTCTGGAAAAGAGTAAGAGCGCTTAAAATTACAAACATAGCTAATGAATGAATTTGTAGTGATTCGACAAAAAATATTCTGGAAAATTTCCTCATTTGAATGCAATTCAAAATGGTAAAAATGGATTAAAAAGTCATAAATTTCTAATTCTTTCTGGAAAAGTGCAGTATACCCCTGCAAAGGGGCCATCTTGTTGTTTTATGCAAGAAGTTTTTTAAAAATCAACATTTTGTCTCAGTTTTGCTTTTCTGGTGCCTGTAATTATCTTAATATTCGTGGTCAATCTGTCAGCTAAAGTGTTAATAGTAGCATTAATGGTATCTTTCCTTTATTGATTCTTCCTTAGAGTTTGCATGATTTGAATAAATCAGAAATGACAGACTGCCTTTGCTTAGAGCTAATTATGTAATTTTAATAGAAATGACAGTTTTATCAGCTTAGTCAAGAAAATGCCTCAAAAGCGGCCGCAGTATAA
This sequence comes from Stegodyphus mimosarum, assembly GCA_000611955.2. Lineage (NCBI taxonomy): Eukaryota > Metazoa > Arthropoda > Arachnida > Araneae > Eresidae > Stegodyphus > Stegodyphus mimosarum. Next base: position 149,992 of record KK119472.1, read on the forward strand.
GTTGAAATGCAGGCTGGGCCTTCGAGACCCTAGAAGGAGTCTCAATACTCGAATCTTTAACGGTGCCTCTTCTTTCTATCCAATCTTGCACCGTTATCTTCAGGAAAAATTTGATAATGTTGTCTGTGTCCCATGAGAAGTCTGGAGTTGCCCCCGCCGCTCTCAGAACATGCATTCTAGGCTGAAGTGACCTTGACAGGGCATTGGATTGGGAATCCATTATGCAATTAGGCGCTAGACATTCGCTTTCAGGAACTGATATATTAATACGTATTTCTTATCGGATGAAAATTTTAAGCTCTCTGGCTGAATGTGCGAAAGATAAATTTGCGTGATAGGTTAATATACACTGCTCGACATTGAAAATGCAACACCAAGAAGGAGTGGTCAGAAAGTTATGCAAATTTAGAGTAGACGCACTTCACTGAGTTATGCGAATGATGTGAAATGCGCAGCTCTCCGACGCACGTGAACTAAGATATAAGGGAAGGAACGTGCAGAATGGGCAATATTCGTGTCGTTATTTCTGCCAGACGAATTATCGAAGAAAGCTGGTTTTTGTCCCGAAGGATACATGTAAAAGGACAGAATGCCAGGCCGCCGTTAACGAAGGCACTTCCAGCAGATAAACGATTTTACGAAGGGTATGGTGATCGGACTGAAAAGGGCGGGTTGGTCCTTACGTTAAATCGCAGGTGATACCCACATGGATGCGAGCACGGTGCGTCGGCTATGGCGAACACGGTTGGAATAAGTGAATATGGGAAGAAGGAGGGGTGTAAGGGGAGCCAGAGTGACGTCAGCACGCGTAGATCCATGCATCCGTCGACAAGCTGTGGCGGTCCCGCAAGTCACTTGTACCGCGATTCTGCAGCATGTGCAAGACACTCTGGATGTCCCCGTGTCGACGAGAACCATTTCCCGTTTTGGTTGAACGTGGCCTGCACTCATGGCGTCCGTTAAGAAGAGTGCCATTGACCCCACAACATAAGCGCCAAAGTTTAGAATGGTGCCGGACTGGAGCGATGTGGATGACAGAAAGGCGAAACGTCGTGTTCTCAGATGAGTCACACTTCTGTTTATACAGTGACAGTCACCGCATACGTGTCTGTCGTTGACGTGGAGACAGATCTAATCCGGCAGTAACTGTGGAACGCCCCACCGCGCGACAACGT
>KK119473.1:8908-41521 GCA_000611955.2 Stegodyphus mimosarum
GATGAATGATCTGTACAGGAGCACATATAGTTATCAATGTCTACTGTATAGGGGGAATTGAATCGTAAAAAAAAATTAGTTGCGTTTACAATTAATATTGAGCCATAAAATTTATACATTATTTAGATTTGGCTTAGAATCGATCAGTCGGAAGTAATAGTTTAATTAAAGATTTTAGTTATTCCGCCAGTTTCAGGCCTTAGCATGGAATTGACAGGAGCTCACATCAAATATTCTTGCTTGATATTATATCTAAGGATCTCTGAGGTTTCTCTGTAAGACTCCTAGATTTTCAATATAGCATATAAAAACAGAAACCCGAGAAAAGTGAATGAAAATATCATATTTCTTTCATGATATGGAGCTCTCTGAAGTGTAACTTATTGCCTCTTCAGAGCCGAAACTAAACGTTGACCGTAGGCACTTCCTTATAAGTGTCTAACTGTGTCAACAATAAGCTGTCAAAACAACGTCAGCCACATATTACGTCCCTTCTACTGGTACCATACATTCGATCCTTCTCGTACTTATTTATTCAGTTCTTTCGTTGGATCATTATCGAACAATTATATATTGTTTTGGAATGTTAGAACTTAAGAGAGTTTTCTGTTGAAGTGCATTTCAACTAATAACTTTCTCGTTAAACAAAGAATACGTATTAACCAAAATATATTATTAATAAACCCAATAATAATCATATTCTATTTTAAAGGTATGTTCCTATTTCAGTCATTATTATCAATATACCTTTTTCGCTTTTTAATTTGTTGTGACTTATCTCACTTCTCTGACAGTAACGGGTCCAGTGCCCACTGTAAGGGGGTCTCTCACCCCCTCTTCCCTTACCCCTAACCTCTCGAGAAAACTTTCGGCTAGGCCCATACTTAGCGTGCCCCCATGCCGCACGGACACTACACATTTACAAACATCCATGCCTTCTCCGGGATTCGAACCCAGGCCCTTCTGTACGGCTGTCAGCGTCGCTAACCATAATTCCGGTTGGGCTGCGCTTTTTAAATACTTGAGAGAAAGAAAGGTATTATAAACAATGATGCATCATTAGTTTTGTGATGTGAATTAAATCAACTTTTAAATGAACAATATATTATATGTATATATATATTTCTAATATATCTATTTATATCATGAGCAAGCTTAATGTTTAGCAGATGCAAAAATAAAAATCATACTTTCGGTAATTTAATGCGCTGTATATGTCCAATAAAATATGTTGAGATATGAAGTCCTTTCAAGCCAATCAGAAAAAAGGGTGAAAGTTAAAAAAATAATTATTTACGGGCACTTGGTTTCAAGTACTGTAAGTTAATATAGAAGTTTAATCTATCTATATAAATTTAATCTGTTTAATAACATAGAAGATCATCCAAAAGTTCTGCCATATATTTTTATCAGAACTTGCCTTCTATAACAAGCGAGTTACCGGTATTTTTGCCTGTATTTACGACTGGGTAGCTCTATTAACGCAAACTGTAAATTTGACATTTTCTATTTCCTAGCTTGAGAATGATAAATGATGTATGAAGTGATGAAAAATGCGAAGGACAATAATGCATGCTTCACCAACACTGTAACGAAAAATAGAAAACATAAGAGTAGTAGTAAATAGTAAGTAGACTGACTACATTAGTGACCTGAATGGCAGAATTAATGAAATACAGGGTGTTTATAAAGTCCCGGACCCATTTTGATGTTTAATAACTCATAAAATAATGAAGATATAAACAAGCGTATGGCATTTATTGATGCAATAACTTATATATTTTCCTTTTCAAGTTTGAATATCTTTACTTTAGTAAGTATCGTCTGCGCGTGTGGTTAATTTCAGATAATTTCAATTTCCAGTCTAAATATCCGTACTTTTCTAAATATCGTCTGCTTATTAATTGCATTTTTCTCGCTTTTGTTTTTGGCAGCTATTGCAATGTTATGTTTACTTTTGATGTGTTTGTTCTAGTACTTTTGTATGTACGATAGGCCTAGGAGGATGGCCTTTGCAACAGATATGCTAAGGAGGATTGAAGATGATGCTAAGTTTCTGAAGCGCATAATGTTCTCTGACGAAGCATCCTTTCATCTTTCTGGCATTATTAATTGCCATAATGTGTGCATATGGGGATCTGAAAACCTCCATGAATACCGTGGGGCACAAAGGGATTCCCCAAAGGTTAATGTGTGGTGTGGACTAATGCCCGACCGAGTCATCGGGCCTTTCGATTTTACAGAAAAGACGGTCTCATCAGTCGTATACTTAGACATGTTGGAAAACTTCGTATTTCCACAACTAGAAGAGCTTCAGCCACAGGTCTTTTTGCAACAAGGTGGTGCACCACCTCATTGGGGTACCATCGTTCGTAGTTCTTGTTCTTTGAATGACCATTTTACAGGAAGATGGATTGAGCGAAGAGGTCCAATTCCTTAGCCACCCAGATTACCTGATATAATTTATAAAATTCACAAATATTTGATTAACAAAATCTGATTTGAAAGAGAGCAGTGGGAACATATCTCGAAATAAAGCAGAATTTTAGTTCCAGGGCGCAAGAGTGTTGCCACTCGAAAAAATGTTCGAAAAGTTCGAAAAGGAGATTTTTTAGAGTTTTTAATTAATATCTCGGCTGTTTAAAGTCGCAAAAAGATGAATGCAATCGAAATGGCTTCCCACTAATTTTTGGATTCTAGAGTAATGTATTAAATGTTTGCCAATGCTATTTTTATTTTATATTCTGTAAATCTTATAATTTTTTATTAATAAGCTCCAAGATTTGAAAGGGAGCAGTGGCAACACTTCTTGAAATATTCTCGAAGGAGATTTTTATTTGCAACGCGCGAGACAGTTGCCAGTCGGAAAAATGAGTACGAAACTTTTACAGAATTTTTAATTACTATCTCAGCTGATTAGAGTCGTAGGAAGATGAGAATTGTAGAAGAGGTTTTACACGAATTTTTTGGATTTTGTGAGTAGCATATTTCATAAGTGCACACCTGTTTCGCCACTGAGGGTGTTGCTTCTAGATTGGACCAATGGGCTTCCAGTAACATTTCTGCATTTTACTTGACCTTTGCCGCGCTTTACGTAAGGCGGGTGAAAATGTTTTGTCACGAAATTTCCTGTGCAAAATAACTAAAGCATAGTGGATTTCTAGTGAAAGTTTCAGTGCAAAGTTAGATCGAATATAAACGTAATTAAATATGTAAATAATAGCGGTTTTAACATATTTATTGCAGTCTAATGCAAATAATGTTCTATAATAATACTAAATTCACAGTTTTATTCAAAGCGAACTTCCTTAATTTGCATTCATACATGTTTAGTATGTTAAATTTCACTTTAATAACTGTTCACTCTTAAATGTAATTGCGTACACGAGAAATACTCTTCAAACAGAATAAATCTAATTTATTCACAACGAATATATTTAAATTATTCATTTATAACTTTTGGTGCTAACAATAGATATAATCGGATTATTCACAATATAATCTTTAAATCTGAAATTTCGAAATCAAAGGAATGCAAGCATTAAGATCAGAAAATACTAGATTCATTGTAATACTTCCAGTTATTGTCAGCTCATTAAAACATAATGCACTTGAATTCTATTCATCCGCAGGTGTTAGTAAATGTACTTCGGGGCTAATTGTAGCTTGGGTCATTTTCTGGACACAAAGACTGAATTTCAGTGTGCGATAAGTTTCGCCAAAGTGAAATGTTGATGATTAAATAAACTTATAATATGAAAGCACTACGAGATTTTCTACAAAAATGACAGCAGCATTTATACGCCATACATTTATAATTGCGAAATAAAGCCAAGATAAAACGTAAACGACAAGAGGCGGTCATATGCACAGTTTCAAAGATTCAGCATCACAACAGCAATAAAAGCTCATTGGTCCATTTCTGAAACCCCTCCCTCAGTGGCGATACTGATGTGCACTTGTGAATTATGCTCGCGGGTACGTCTCTCGAAAGTAAAATCCCGCCGTTCCGGAGGAGGTGATGCCACCCACAAGCAAACAAACGTAACATAGATTATTAAAAAAAGCAATAATTATGCTCATTATGCAATCTGTAATATCAGTGATAAGCAATATTTATAGTTAGACCAGAAAGAATATTTTACGGATCGTTAAATTCATGACCAAATTTAGCTCTCTTATACAGTTTGTAAAATTACTTAAGAGGAAACGGAGAACTTAGTTTCTAGTATTCAAACCAAAAAGGTTAAACTTACAAATATCTTTTTACTGATATATTTTCGTTCAGGTATCGACTAATAGATTTTCATATAAATATATTACATATATATATATATGTAACTAATCATATTAAATGTAACTAAGTTTATCAATATAAAATAACGCTAAACCAACATATGAGTTTAGACGCTGTAAATCAAATAGAATTTCGAAATTTTTCCTTGAAAGTACCAATGCAACAAGCACTTCCTTTTTAATCCAAAGGGATTTAGTCCCGAAGGACTATTACTTTCGTTTTGCGATTTTGCGTCGATTCTCTCTGAATGCCCGTTTCACTTTTCAAATTGTTGCCGCTAAATGTTATCGCTCTGCATTAAATTTTAAAAAATGAAAAATCTGCATAAATGTATGCATGTTTCTCGTATTCTGATAAAACCTAGAGCCATCGAATTTTGAATGACGTAATCCTACAGCGAATATGGGCATCTGGAAGCCCTAATTTTGAATTTGAAATTTGCTTTATTATCGATTTTATGTTTTGTAACATTTCAACGAATTTCTGATTAACAAACTAAATGATTTCAAAGCGAGCAATGACAACACTGTACGGAAAAAGAAAAACATTTTTATCTCCAGCGCATCTCCAGCGCGAGACTTACGGAAATTCTAAATATATGTTCATTTTAAAATGATTTTGCGATATTGATTTTGAACTGAATTTTATGGTTTGAGTACGTAGTACATGATATTTAATAAAAAAAGGTAGCACACGAAACGTTAAAAAAACGTGCCTTTGGACGTAATTTAAAATCTGAAATCTTTCAGATTTTTATTTTAAAATTTGCTTGCTTTCGACACAAATATTTTTGCTTGTAAATCGCAAATAAAAAATATTTGTAAAAAAGAAAGAAATTTGAAAGAGCTCATGTTTTAGGGTCGTACAAAAGGTTAAGGTTTTTACACTCTCGTTGAGCCCGCGGTCTACCAGTCTGCTGTTGCACACACTTCTGCTAACCTATTTTTTTTTTGTCTTTTTAGCTTTATTATTAAGGATCAATTTCTTTCTATTGACGTTCTGTGCAGTTCAACAGCAAAATTACAAATATTTATATTAAAAGCAGCAAATATTTAGAATTCCCGATGCAATGTTAAGTGTTCGCATACATTTTTCTATTTTTTTCTGACTTTCTCTGTTTATCATATCAATGTACATTTTTTATAGTAACATAGCTTGCAAAGCATTTTTTGGTCTTCTTATAATTATTATTTTGTGTGTTAATTTAATAATTAAATATCATGTTCTTTACATTTACGCCGCATGCAATTCAGTTAAATAGCAAAATCACAAAATATTTAAAAAAAGCATATCTTTAGAACATAGCATATCTTGAAAAATGAGCAACGCCTTCGCCGGGAATCGAACCACGGACCTCTTGGTTACGCGTCGAGCATGCAGACCACTACACCACAAGGGCATGCGAAGAAGGCGACAGAAATACCTTATATACTCCCCCTTTTAAAGGGCGACTGGGGTTTTGGGGACCCAGTCGCTAAATCGCGGTGGTAGAGAATCATCATCCACCACCTTTTTTAGTTCGGGCACCAGTGTAGAGACATTAGGTTATTTGGATGCTGGAGACATGAAAAATGAACAACGCCTTCGCCGGGAATCGAACCACGGACCTCTCGGTTACGCGTCGATGATGCAGACCACTACACCACGAAAGCATGCGAAGAAGGCGAGAGAAATACCTTATAAGTTTAACAAAATATGAAATATAAAATTCGGGTTTCCAGTTGCACGTGTTAGGGTGGAGGACTACGTTATTCAAAATTTGACGACCTTAGGTATCTTTTTTTTAACTATGTGAGGAACATACGTATATGCAGATTCTTTATTATTTAATTTCTTTAAATATGATACAGGGCGATAATATTTGGTGCCAATAATTTTAAAAGTGGTATGTCGTTTATGGAGAATCGACGCAATATGCCGTTTCGAGACTAATAACCCACTAGGGTTATCGTCTTTTAGGACTAATAGTTAAAGGGCATTGAAAAGCCCGAATTTAAAATTGCAGGAAAGAAAAAGCCAAAAGTGCTTCTCTTAGATTGAACATGACATTTAAAATTGAAATTGCGAAGATCATTTCCTTTGAGTTGAACAAATTGCTATTGCAACGTATTTTATTTCACGCACATAAACTATCATTGTTCTTTATTATTTACTCGTTTAAAAATTTCATTTTATTGATTTACAAGCGGCAGTAAACGCAATAAACTGTTTTGCGGAAAGGGAAATCAGGATTAATTTCTTCCTTCTGTGTCAGACTAAATTTTTATCTTCCTTTTGAAACCACTTCAGGTACTTTCGGATAAATATATTTCAAAACATTTAGTAAGTTTGGCCATCCGGGCCACTTACACTGCAAGCGGAAGTAGAGTACACAATTCCTTTAGGCTGCATTAGTATTTGCAACAGCTGCTACCATGCTGTGGGAGTTCGCATTCATTTAGAAGTAAATTCAACAAAGTACTATTTATTACCACGGCAGAACATTTCCACGCTAAAAGGATTAAATGAAACTCGGGAAAAGCTTCAGAAAGCTCCTTTGGGCCTTTATCGCCAACTTTAACTTGATGCATGAAGCAAACCCGTTTCTTAGGGTGTCTTCTGGGAGTGATTACATGGCGGAAATTTCTTTTTCTTCCTGATTTGGAATTCAGGCGTGCCACAGAAGAAAGGAAAAGAACATTGAAAATCCTGTTCCATATGTATTGAAAGAAATTTAAGAACAATGAATATTCATACTGCATAAACAGAATGTCAAACAAGCAGTGTTGAAGCAGAAATTGCAATTTAAAAGCAGAGAGCTCAAATATTTATAAACCAATGACAGTAATGCGACTTTTTTTTTTTTGATCGACTAAACGGAATGTATTGTGTTTTGCTTATACACCTCGTTTAGAGAAGCCATTTGCATTTCACTGAGAAAATAACAACTTTGGATTGATAGTTTAGCTTAAATGTGCTTCGAAAATTTTCAAAAAATGTGCCCACAATGTGTTTAGCGAACAACATTTTTTCCCTTTCATTAATTAAGCATACGTATGCTGCAAAGCAAAAAGAAGTATTTACTTTTTCTTTTATGTACTGAACATTTATATGAGCCTTTTTCATTAAAATTCACTTGAATTAATACGGCACCAGAATGCAGAGGACAAGCAATTCTTTTCTAATCAGTTTTTTGAATTTTTTATTGACATGCCAAAGACAGTGTTTCCTTTTCATATTATTGGAAAATTATGCTTCTATTAATCTTGCCTAATGAAGATCACCGACATCGCTTTCCAAAAAATGTCGATTCATTATTTCTTAATAATGAAAGTTCGTTTATTTTTCTCAACAATAAAGAATTTATATTGGAAATAAATACTAAATTATTTTGTTCTTCATACGTACGACAGAAAATATAAAATCATCTTGCCACTGAGTAGGAAATTGTTGGGAGATGACTACATTTGCTACAAATTTAAGAATACAATCTTAATATAGTACAGTATGTGTATATTGGAAATAAATACTAAATTATTTTGTTCTTCATACGTACGACAGAAAATATAAAACCATCTTGCCGCTGAGTAGGAAATTGTTGGAGATGACTACATTTGCTACAAATTTAAGAATACAATCTTAATATAGTACAGTATGTGCATATTGGAAAGCATATATTCAGTCTCTTTTTTTCAGGAAGGTCCAGTCTGACCTTCCTGGATATAGATTTATTCATGAAGTTGGCACGAAAAGGGCAGTTAAGGAACATTTTGAGGATGAACTTTCAGATAAGATTTTCAGGGGTTCAGAATTGCTCCTCAAAAGATATGAAGAAAAAGTGTCAATCAGAATTATCGTCCACCAACTTTTAATTCGGGCACCACTTTTTTTTTCAGTGAAAGGGGCAATTTGCTCTGGAGGACTATTCATTTCGTTCTGGCATTTTAAGTTGGTTCACTGTAACTGTCGGCTCACTTTCCAAATTGTTGCCAACAAATATTAGAGCCCTGTTTTTTATTTAAAGAAATTAATACTGAAGAATCTCCATAAATGTATGTATGTTTCTCTCATTGTGATAAAACAACGGTACCTAGAGCCACCCAATTTTGAATAACGTACGCTTCAACCCGAATATGTGTATCAGAAAGCCCGAATTTGGAATTTGTTGTATTACTTATTTCATACTTTGTAAACCTTTAACGCATTTTTGATTAATAAACTCCATGATTTCAAAGCGAGCAGTGGTAGTACTTGTACGAAGAAAAATTTGCTTTTTCTCCAGCGCGCGAGACTATGTATCGGAAATTCTAAAGATGTACTCATTTAAAAAATTATTTTGCGATACTGCTGCTAAAGTGAATTTTATGATTTAAGTGCGAAGATTTTAGGTTAGGTTAGGTTAGGTTATTCAATTATGGCAAAGCACACGAGGGCTATCTGCCTAAAGGGAGGGATGCCTTCGTGGAGGACTTTTTAAGGAAAATTGGCTCGTATACACGTTACACATGGGGAAAACCACGAAAACGCCCATGCAGCCAGCCCGTTCGCGGGATTCGAAACTCGGACCGAACTACCAGTGTTTAGCGTCTTTACCGCTCGGCCGTTGGTGGGCCTAAGGGCGAAGAACATGATATTTAAGAAATAACGGTAACCCACAAAGCGTTTAAAACGCCCCTTTGTGCGTAATGTAAAATCTGAAAGCTTTCAGATTTTTTTTCTTTTTCCTTCGTCTTTTTTTTTCTTTTGGCAGTAGGTAGGGTTAAAATTGTGCAATGCTCTTGCCAGGACTCAAACCTGGACCTCTCGAATACGCGTCGAGTGTGCTACCGTTACACAACAAAGGCATGCTGGAAGGAGGAAGAAAATACTTTATACAATAATTGCAGTTCCATTCGCTGACCTGTCAGTTAATCGCGAATAGGTGATAAAAATGAATTACCTTTTTAACACACATTGCAATGAACTGCTGGAGCACTTACAGCAAATGTTAGGTAGTTATTTTTGGATTGTTGAACGAAGCTGGAGTACCTACATTGCACAGATTTTTATTCATCTGAAAGTATTAATGCACAAAGTGCAGACAAAACGTTTTGCATACGTTTTATCTTCCTACTATCTCCTTGACCTTTAGTCTTATATCACTCAAAAATTCCCCCTCGATACGAGCAATATTTTCTAATGCTGCCGCCTCCCATGATCGACCCTCCCGGAATCATTTTTATAGATTCTCGGCCAGTGCGAAAACTGTTTTACTCATTTCTTCATAGCAAAACAGGAAGGAGACAAATCACCCTTACCCATGATCTCAGCATTGTTTTAGTTCTTTTTGGATTAATAAGTCCTTATTAGTAACAGATTGATAAGTCCTTAGTAGATTAATATGTCCTTAGATAATATAGTAGTTTATTCACAGAACGTTACTCAGTTAAAATTATTTTAGAACAAGCTAGACAGTCACCAAAGAGTAAAAAATCTGATGCATACACTCCATGACATCCTTATACGGAACATTAAATTGCACGCAGTTTTTCCTTCATTTCATTTAAGAAGACTCGTACAGCTTAAAACCCTTAAGGTCTTCGAATATGTTACTGTTATAAGAATTAGGATAACTTATTTATTTTAAAAGCATTTACTTCCACCTTTTTACAGCTGACTACATAATATACCTGCTTTGGGAACTAGTAACTAAAAAGTTTGTGTTGCCACAAATATTTTTATAGCTATCTGGTATTTGAGTTATGCGAGATACATTCATACATACGTAAGTACGTACGGACAAAGGCCACGCAATAATCTCTTCCGAAACCATTTTAAATTAGTTTTATAATTTTTTGGCGAAAACAGAGTCCTTTATTCTGACCTTACGTTTAGATATTACGCAAAAACATCGTTAAATTACATTCGATAGCGGTCAAAATGAATATTTTCGTTGAAATATGAGACTCGAAATTTTTCGCGATTAGAATACTTCCTTTTTACTTCGTACAAGGAAGTAAAAAAATAAGGCAGATTATTTTAAACGGGATTCAAATTTACTCATTTATTATTGTCATTACTTTCCTGTAAAAGTGTATTGCAAAAAAATATTTATATGTTGGGCCTGGAATTTTTGGATATACTTAATCAAAGTCATACGTGCATAGAGAGAAGTAATTATTTTTGTATATTAAAATACTGTTTCTTTATTGCCGCCATGGGAAAATAAATGTTACGAGATATTTAATATTACTATTAATTTGATCATGGTAGTTTTTGTTTGGCTAAGCAATATGTGACGATCTCTAGTCAAAAACTTTGTGTTTTGCCCAGAAAACAATCGTTAACATAAAATATTCTAGCAGACAAATTATACTGCGGTACTGAGTAGTGCCGAAATGGTAATATTTCTCCGAATTCTGTAGAGAGATAGATGATTGTAGTGCAGCTGTATGTGAAATTGTGGTATATTTTCCTGAATAATGTAATATGAAAATCTAGAGAGAGAATGCTCCTCCAGAAAAGTAAGAATATAGGGGCAAGTCTGTCAGTAAGTAAATAGCTCTCTCGCTAATTTGGCGAGATATCGCCAATTTGATAAGGATTTAGCGATTATTTTTGGTGCCACATTTGGCGAGAAATCGCCCAAGTGACGTCAAACCTGGCGACCATTGCCGATATTTGGGTCCCGTCCCTGTATCGTAATAGATAGTGTAAGGTATTTCTCCCGCCTTTTTAACATGCCTTCATGGTGTAGTGGTCAGCACGCTCGGCGCGTATTTGAGAGGTTCAAGTCTCGGCAATCGCACTGCTCATTTTTTATCTCTCCCGGTTTCAAAAAATACCTTATGTGTATGTAATTGTACTTTAATAAGTGTAATTGATCCTCTGCATAAATGTAACCGTGTACAGCCCTGATACTTCTTCAACTAATTTCAAGAAATATTAGACGTTTTTCGGCGGCCTGGTAAAAATTGCACAAGACCAGAAAGAGCATCTGCTGTCAGTTGTTAGTAATGAGAAACCACCGGGTTAGCTTCGATGTTTAAATGTGCTTTGTATTGCGTTGTGTTTAATGTTCTTAATAGTTTGAAGTGTAACTACTGATTGTACTCTTTGATACTGTAAGTACTTGTACGACTAAGTTTATGGAAAGTTCAGAACTTTGAAGTGTTTCTTTCAATAAAATAAATTTCATCGGAGCTATGTGCGTTCTCTTTATTGCGAACCCGTACGAACACAACAATATATATCTCTCTATATAAAGATGAAAGCGTTCTCTATATAAAGATGAGTTTGGTTGTCCGCTAATAACTCAGTTACTATTATAGCTATCGTCACCAAACTTTCTACAATTATTTTCTGGGTCGAGGAAATAAGTGCTTAAGATTTCCATCCTAATTTTTAATATAGATATTTTGAGTTTTTAATGTATTTTTTGCCTTGTGGCGAAGTGAGAACTGAATTAATTGTATGAGAATTACTGAATCGTCTGTGAAAAACTGTTTCTTTTTTATATTTGTTTAATTTCTTTTAAACATTAAGATTTATTGTACGATTTGAATAAAATATGTGGCAACGATTAAATAATTCTTCAGATGATATGCATAATTTTTGTGTATTCTGAATTATAAAATCAATGAGAGGTAACTCTTTCAAGTGAACCTAGCGCCAGAATGTCGCTGTGGTAACCAAATATAGTGAATTTCAAAGAGTGCATTTATTCTATTGTGTTTTATGCGCTATCGACTAAGTAGATTTAATTCAATCCAATAAGTTTAAATGAAATGCAATAAGATTATAATTTAATATTCCATACAAGGAGGTCATCTGGTGTACACATCAGATTTTTTATATGGTCGCGGTTAATTTGCAAGTTACCTGCTTCTTTTTAATCTTAAATCAGGTAATTTATGTGAGTGTACAAAGTATTTCTGCTGCCTTCTTGGCATGCGTCCGTGGTGTAATGGTCAGCACACTCGGCGCACATGCGAGGGGTCCGTTGTTCGAGTACCGGGGAGGGCATTGTTCATTTTTTGTAACTCTTGTTTAAAAAAAATCCTAATTCAAAAAGATGTGGAACAGTTATTTTTATCCTGCCCTTCTTTCGGTGGATCTAAATTATAAATTATCTTGCAAAAACGATTTGGAAATGTTTGGGTTGTCTTAGCCAGTGAACTTATCTATTTTTGTTCGCTTTACTTATGGATGTAATATTTAATGTTTTAATTAATTTACTTTTGTAAATTTTATGTTATGCATTTGTGGTTCACGGGGAAATAGTATGTGTTCCAAATAATAATAATAATAAAAGACATGGTACAGGGAATTGGCTCGCTATGGGGTAGTTAGGAACAAGCAAGCGGGAAGTGCTGCGGATTCAGACGAAAGTGTGAAAAAGCGTCAAAAGATTTTGGTTTTAAAAAAGTTGGAATTAAAATTAAAATCTTATTCGCTGATTGGCTAAAATCATGAATGAGTTCAATTCTCGAAGTTCCTATAGTGGTTGCTCTCCGTGTGTATCGTGAAATTACTTATCCCTTGAAATTACTGTGAAAAGATCTTTCCTTATACAGTCGTAGCCCATTTGGCTGTAATCGATAGACAACAAGAGCATACGGACTTTTTCAGCTTTCTGCCTAAATGAAATGCATGTGAAAAGTTTTAGAAAGGTAATTATAATAACGAAGCTTACACGAGGACTGTAACACAAGGGGAATTTAATACGATGAGCAAGTTAATGATTTTTAACAATATTAATAATGAATTAATTTTATTTTTATGAGTTTTCCTATTTATTTAATTTCATTTTAGAATTTTGCACTTTTTGCAACAGAGCGAAACACAAACTGCGTACTTCAAAATACCGCAAAAAAAAAAAAAAAAAAAAAAAAACTTCAAGATGCTAAAAAAAAACTAATAAATATTTTAAGTTATTTTCTCCAAGGCTAAATTTATCGCTTCGGAAGAAATCACGAGGGAAATTGCCGAACAACCCCCCACGGTCAGCAACTTCCTCACGTAATTTGTCTGTGGCTTTAGATGTATTTCGGGGACATGACACGCACCACCGATGACAAACGAGCCTCCCTGAAAACTTGACCTCTAATGTTACGATGATTATAAACGTATTTGTTTGGGCCTGCATCTGAATACTTTATTATCGAATCAATATCCACGTCAGGAGCTTAGTTCGCGTGAAGCTTCCACCAATTTGCATTTCCGGGGTGATAATCGTTGCCTTCCTGATTCACGTCCCTCATATTTTCTTTTCGAAAGGAGAATTTATTAGATAATTATGCAAAATTCGAGACTCTATTTCAGCATCTTCTGTTACAGAAGCGTGTGTATTTAAATAAGGAGGAGAGTGTATGTGTTATTCAGTTTTGCAATATATGTAAAGCGTATTGGATAATTGATGTATGAGTAGTTGGTGCTTCATCGGTATTGGTATTAAAGGCGTCTAGGTGAGTTGTTCATAAAGCAATTAAACTTTACGAACTCCGGCTGTCGTCTTAAAACGGAAGGCAATTTGAGCTGTTGCAAATATATTATTCAATAACGTTTAAAATTTCCAATGAAAGAAGGATCGAAACTAATTTTGAGTTACGGAGCGAGCTGGTATTTAAAATTCATTTTAGCGAATTTGTTGAGAGAAATCTAATCCAACATATATCAGCTCGTGTTATATATGTATAAAGTAAGAAATTTAGAATTACTTTTTCACAAAGATGAAAATTGAAATTCATAATTAATAAATTTAAAAAAAAATCTTATAAATGCAACAAATAATTTTTAAAGATTTTTAAAACCAAAACTTTTAAACAAGCTTACTCCAATTCAAATTCTTTTTTGAAATTTAAAGAAATTTAAATAATTCCAACACAATAGGAATTCAGTCGACTTCAATGTCACTTCATCGGGGGGAAAGGAACATTGAAACCAACATTACAATTATAAATTATATATGTACGTTATATATAACATTTTGTAAATTATATTGTCACTGAATGGTTTGTGCGTACTTTTGGCGAACATATTTGTAACAGTATCAAAGTTCTGATCTCGAACAGGGAGCTGAATGCAGCTATGTTCTGTGGTAGAATAACCGTGGTTAAATGGTAGAATAACTGCACGTAAGGAGGATTTAAAAGTACCCTTTTATTAAACTACTATTTACAGCCACTTCCCAACTCGGAAGGGACAACAGAAAATAATGACCGCACTTGGGTCTAAACTGAACAATCAAACAATTTAAAATAAAGTTAAGTAGAAAATTAAGAAGTCGTCGCTCTCAGAGCTATAAACGCGAGGTTGGCCTCTAATCTAAACTATCAATGGTACGTAGCAACATTTTGGCTAATACTAACGTACTTATATTTCTTCAATAAGTAATAGCGTAACAGCGCTAAGGCTTAGAACTTAAATACTAGCTAGTCAGGCGATCGTCGAACAGAGCCGTAGTGATTTCAAACTAAAACTCTCTCACCCTGAGAAGTTCCTTGCTAACCTTTAAATACAAAAACTTGGCTCCACCTCAAATTAGCATAAAGCTGAAACGCGCGCTCATTCTAAAGGGAAGTTGAAAGAAGAGCTCACAGGAAAGAGAAATTAACATAAAACTTTGTTAGTTTAAACTAAAACCTTACAATATATATAAGTAGTATCTATGTACGAGTACATAAATAAATTTTGCTTAAGTGGGTGCTTATGCAAAATCCCGTCGACTACGAGAGACGGCGCCAATCGCGTCAAACCAAAAAAATACAAGAAAAAAGTTCTATTCTTATTTTTCTTTCAAATTTATTATATTATTGTATTATATTATGTATAATTTATTATATTTAATTTTTAATTAAAAATTTCCATTATTTTTCCATAATATCGCCCTATCGAGGCCATTAACACATTTTTTGAGGCCAATAAGTTTCCGTAACTTTGGGAATATTCAACAGCATGCTCTTCTGTAGTAGGCAAGTCCCAAACTTTAATCATTTGTTTTTCAAAAATCCGTGATAGAGGGAAAAGAGTAGTCTTTACTCAAGAATAATAAATAACACGTGTAATCAAGGTTATACCAAACCCAGCGTGTTTGAAGATTTGGCGAAAAGTTGCGTAGTTTGGCGTCTTTTCTTTAATAGGAAAAAATGGTCAACGGGTTTTTACGTGAGTACTCATAAATGTTATGTAACTTAATATATTTGAAATTTCATTTTATGATAAATAAAAAAAGCACATTTTAAAAAATATGTTCAAAGATTTGAAGATTGAAATATGTCATCGGCTTACAATTAGAATCAACTACCAGGAGACAGTTAGAAAGGCGAACATCATAAGTTGATGACTATCTGTATCTATTCGAAATAATTGGAAGTTTCACTAATATTATAGAGTTAGGAGCGTGGGGATATGCAGAGAAAACTATTAAAAATTAGTTGCATAAATGTGGTAAACACGAAAAAAAATTTTCGAACTAAAATATTCTTTAGTGCAGATCTGTCAGTAGGGATTTGCATATATCGGAGAGCGTCAATTCATGTTAAGAATAAGGTCATCTATGGTGGTTTGAAATGTCTGTGGCCGTTCACAGGCATATATATGCTTTACTTACAAAGGTTCTACAGAGCCGCCGAGACGGTAAAGTGGTTAGAGGAGTCGGCTACGTTACCAAAGGGCCTGGGTTCGAATCCCGGAGAAGGCATGGCTGTAACTTTCCGGACTTAAAGGCTGTAACTTTCATAGGAGCTAACGGTGGCCCACCTATTAAGTGCCTCCATAATAAAGTGACCTCTACTTCTGGCCTTAGTAGTGGACAAGCCGACGTTGGCTGAGGACTTGCCATTGGAACAAAAAAAAATGCTTCTACAGAGGTGCATGGAGAGGAATTAAATGCTTTCCGAACATTTTCCTACGCTTAAAGAGATTTTAAATCTTAAGTCGATTTTCAGATTTTTTATATTTTATGAATACATAAACCTTTCTGAACAAAGTACA
Organism: Stegodyphus mimosarum; assembly: GCA_000611955.2. Taxonomy (NCBI): domain Eukaryota; kingdom Metazoa; phylum Arthropoda; class Arachnida; order Araneae; family Eresidae; genus Stegodyphus; species Stegodyphus mimosarum. The sequence continues at coordinate 25,158 of KK119473.1, forward strand.
AAACCCCGCATTGTAAAAGTCACATTATTTTTTGAGTTACGATGGTTTTTATCAGGCAGTTTACTAGCGATGCTCGTTTAAAGACGTAACCTTCGTTATTATTTACATTTTAGTTCCCTTGTGTACGCAGTGTTGCCATATCGTGCGATATTTCGCAGACTGATATTTTTGACAAACCTGTGCGACTAAAACTTATGTGTACGCGATTTTGAGAAATTTCCTTGGGCTACTTTTGCGACTTTATAATTTTTTTTTTTTTTTTTTTCGGAAAAATAAATGAATTATTTAGACTTAAGTAGATAATTAGAACAGTTAGAATTAAGAAGATAATTAGAATCTCGTAAAGTTAAATAAGTCAATGAAGAAGAAAAAAAATTCCCTGAAAAACATTAAATAAGGCATTAACAATAGCAATTAAAATAAAGCAAAAAATAAGGAATTAGAAAAGGAACTGCCGACTTAAAAAAAAATTCGTACAAAAACGCTAACAATTCAATCTTGAGGAAGCACTTAACAATGGAAAAGAACAAATTAATTTAAAAATAAAAGTATTAATTGACTGTGAATTAATTAAAAGTAAAAATCATTCTTTAAACAATGGATAATTAGAACTATAGTTTTAAGAATTTCGCCAAACTGTAAGAAACATAATTAAAGCGACTAAGAATCGAATTATAGCCTCTAACTTAGAAACCTATGAAGAATGAATTAGTCATGACGTCAGAGGTCATATGAACATATGTAATTATAGCTTCACCAGAATCGCCTGATAACTGGCGTTATGTGCTACGTTTTGCGACTTTTCGATTCTTTTCCTGCTACTTTAGTTAAAACATTTCAGGCAGCAGTACTGCGCTTGAGTTCCCCCCTTTTCAGTATTATGCATAGACGTATTTAACACCGCGTTGTTTTATTTCCGTTCCGTGAGGGGGGGAAAGGTTTGCAACTACTCAACTTCACAGCTGAAATTTTGTTTACTTGATAGTTCTTATTTAGGCGCAGAATCGAACGTTGTTTATGCGTATCTATTTCGGTTTTCATAGCACGTTTGTTTATATAAAAGTTTAGTTTTGAAGTTAAAAAGTGAATAATAATATCAAAAGATCCTCAGGTTAAGGATCAAAGGAAAGGAAAGAAATAATTTTCATGGAATCAAAACACAAGAAGTCATGATATAAATATGAATTTGTATGCATCAGCAAAAAAAATACATCTGTCCTTCATTAGCAGCTGGTGACAGTGAATTTGAAAGGTATGTACTCGCTGATAAAATTTTATTATTTTAACGATTAGAAGAATACATATATTGCCAAAACAAATTTAGTATTACTTTTGTAGTAGTATATGGTTTAAACATAAAAATAAATGTGTCATATTGTACCGCTGCAATATTAACATCTACTCATATAAAATATTCAAAACTTGCGGATGAAAAACAAAATGTTTCTGATTAGAAAGTTTACTTTAGCAATGAAGCAATGATTAACGTGTACTTGCTGCTATGCATATTATTGTGAAAAAACAGTAGGAAATTAGCAGCTGATGAAAAAATAAACATGACTTCAAATTTGACCGTCAACGGAGGTGCCATGTGAAAAACCAGAGGGCATACTTCAGGTTTAGTTGTAACTTCCGTTATGGCTGGTGAAATGGGTTGACAGGTATTGGAAGACAAAACGTTTCGAAAACGGTGATTTGGGATTTTTGGATTTTCAAGTTTTCTGCACTTTTAGAAATATATGAAAAATATCATTACTTTAATCTCTATGAAATTTAGAACTGTAAAAAAATCTAGTTTTAATTTACAATCGAATGCTTCGATAAATGAGGAATTTTACATGAAAATGTTTTTCTCCAAATGGGTTTTTTTATATTCAATGTACACTGCGCAAAAAAAGAAAAAAAAAGTGGAGGGGTCAGTTAATGTATCGAAAGCGCTACTTAGAATATGTATTAGATTTATATAAAGAATTGTTTAAATATAATTATTTTGACACAAAATCGGACTTTTTCTGAAATGACATGCCAGTTTGTTCCATATTTCTATTCTACGACCCAAATCATGCCAAACTGATAAAGTTTTGTAAAAATCCCACCAATAGTTTTTCAAATATTAGCTCTCAAAGTTTCAGCTCCTCAGTGTTAATTGAATTTGATATATATTTATTAATTTCTCTTTTTTTATGAAACTTATTTGATTCCTTCTTACACAGTTCGAAATTTAAGTTCATTCGAAATAAAAATTCGCCTATTTTTTATGATTCATTTTTAAAATTTCTCTTTTTAAATAATTTTTCGAAAAAAACTTTGAATTATAACCTATAAAATTTTTACAATCATCTTAAAGTAGATGTATTTCTAAGCACACCTGCAAAAAATTAGAGCTTTCTATTCAAAATTTCCGAAGATATACGTGAATTAACTGGTGATATTGGCGATAATTAACTGACGATAATTAATGATATTGGCGCGTTTTGAAATTTGGCATATTTGTTGAAAGCGATAATAACGAAAATGTGGTTTACGCACTTTGTTAAAATTATTTGAAAGTAGAACGATGTGACTTTTTTTTCCTCCGCTGAACAAAATAGGAAGGAAAATAGGTTGCCACATATTAAGAAGTTCGCCAAGTGAATTATTCTTGGCTCAAACTGAAAAAAAAAATTCGCCAAGTTAAATTTTTGAATTTCTCCATAAATTTCGCACCACATTTTACAAAATTTAATATTTAGGCATAATTAATCGAAATATCGAAATATGGAAAAAAATTGCTATGTTATTTCAGAAAAAGTCCGATTTTGTGTCAAAATACCTATGTTAGAATGATGCTATATATAAATGTAATATATATCCTAAGTCGCTCTTTCGAGATATGAAAAACGCAATTTGAATTTCGTCAATCGACCCAGTAGAACGGGAGAAATAGAACTCTTCCCCCCTTTTTTTGACGTAGTGTACCTTTTCTCGGGAACTACTGTTCGCATGTATCTAAATTTGCTATGGTTTATTTATTATATTTCCTAATATTTCTTCAATTGACCTTTTTGTAATAAACTAAGGAAAAAAAATCACAATTTTTTTATTTTGTGTATTTGTGTGAGAAAATTGCTAAATTTTACTATGCCTAATACAATATTCTATAAATAACTCCAAATCTCAAAATGTTTCAAAAGCTCGTTTAGGTATAATCAGACAGGTCTGCTTCAACTACACAAAAAATTTCAAACGTTCCGACTTCCCTTAAATTATTGATCGTTATGTTTCAAGTTCCCACTACAAAAGTTATGAAACTGAAAACATATAACTTAAAGGAAATCTATTTCAAATGGAACATAACAAAGTATGCAGTAAAAATCATCCAGCTTCATCTGTGCAGTGAATAGTATGTTAGGTATGTTTTCTCGATTCAAAGAAAAGTATGGTGTTCTTCAAGTTAATTACATAGATTAAACTGTTAAACTCGCTTAGCCTTTCCGAAAGATAATCCGTATAATGTTTGAATTGTGAGAAAACTAAAATGGGAATTTTGTAGAAAGAAATTATGCGGCAATAAACCTCTCAGCATTAAAGAACGACTCACAGATGTGTTGATAGATCAACTAACAATATATTGCAGCAGTCCCATTAGAAAGCATTCTGGCAATAACCATAATGTGCAAAAGGTTATATGGGATATGCTGTACCATAAAATTTCAAATTGATGATGAAGTAATTCGCGACGTTTGCCCAAGTTGTATTGATTCTTGGGGTGAGTATGAAAGAGTTGTTTTAAGTGCCACAAACGAAAACTTTAAACATAAAAGTTCAATATGTTCAGCAGTATGTTCAATATGTCAGTTGTGGATGCTACTAAACTAATATTTAAAAATTTATATCACTCAGACTTTTTAAAAAGGTGCATTGGTGATCAAACACGAATGCGAATGCTTCATTAAATTCATAAATATAGAAGATTATGCAAATTTAGCAAAGCCAACTTTAATGCTAGAAGACAGGCAATACTGTTCATGATGAAATAAGTATGTGCACCTGGAGCTGATTGCGTAGCATTTGATGAGGAAACGAATAGAATTAGCGTCGCAGAGAAATGACCCCAAGGCCATAATTTAGAGGCTCTAAAGAAGGGAAAAAGCTAAAACAAAGTAAGAGAAAAGGAAAGTGATGAACTTCGTAAATAAAAAGAAGGACTAATGTACGCTTCTGGTGCATTTTAAACGAGTTTCGAAAACTACAAATAACAGAAAACTGATATTGCAACTTTAAACTGGATTTTCTCAAAATTGTAATTTTCAGGTTTTATTATTTAACTGCTATACCCATACAAAGTTAACCTGTTATGTTATTGTTGCTACTCTGAGAACTAAAAGCAGAAAATTGGCATATATGAATATGTGCATGTCATGTTTTAATGAGTAGAAGAAGGGATCCGGCACTTTTATCTGCTTGTGGCTGTAGATAGACAGGTATGATGACTCATTTAACACAACTGAGCTTGAAGTATCACAATCTTTATTTTTACGCATATCAAATCTTTCTTTTGCAGGCAAGATATTTTTAATCATAGTTAAATACAATAATTTCCATGTACACTGCGCCAAGAAAAAAAAAAAAAAAAAGGACAGTTCTATATCTTTCGTTCTGCTGGGCCGATTGACGAAATTCAAATTGCGTTTTTCATGTCTCGAAAGCGCGGCTTAGGATATGTATTAGATTTATATGTAGCATTGTTCAAATATAAGTATTTTGACACAAAATCGGCCTTTTTCTGAAATGACATGCCAATTTTTTCTATAGTTCGATTCTACGACTCAAATTATGCCAAACTGCCAAAGTTTTGTAAAAATCGCAAGAGTAGTTTTTCAAAATTTAGCTCTCAAAATTTTAACACCTCAATGTTAATTGAATTTGATATATATTTATTAGTATCTCTTCTTTATGAAACCTATTTTATTCCTACTTATACAGTTCGAAATTTAGGTTCATTCCAAACAATATTAGCCCATTTTTATGATTTATTTTTTAAATTTGTACTTTTAAATAATTTTTAGGAATTTTTCAAAAAAATTTTTGAATTATAACCTATAAAATTTTTACAACCATCTTAACGTAGATATATTTCTAAGCATACCTGCAAAAAGTTAGAGCTTTTTATTCAAAATTTCAGAATATATACGTGAATTTATATATTGGCGCATTTTTAAATTCGGCATATTTGTTGAAAGCGATAAGAACGAAAATGTGGTTTATGCACTTTGTTAAAATTATTTGAAAGTAGAACGATGAGGCATTTTTTCCTGTCCCCCACAATGTAAAAAGGCAGGAACGATGTGACTTTGTTTCCTCCGCCGCACAATGGAAGGGAAGGAAAATAGGTTGCCACATATTAAGAAGTTCGCCAAGTGAATTATTCTTGGCTCAAATTGAAAAAAAAATCGCCAAGTTATGTTTATGAATTTCTCCGTAAACTTTGCACCAAATTTTAACAAAATTTAGTATTTAGGTGTAATTTGTGTCGTAGAATCGAAATATGGAAAAAAAATTGCTGTTATTTCAGAAAAGTCCGATTATGTGTCAACCTATGTTACCTATGTTAGAATGGTGCTATATATAAATCTAATACATATCCTCAGTCGCGCTTTTGAGACATGAAGAAAGCAATTTGAATTTCGTCAATTGGCTCAGTAGAACGGGAGATATAGAACTGTCACCCCCTCCCTTTTTTTTTTCGCAGTGGACAAGGGTTTTAAAGCGTGACGTCATCATAGATAAATGAGCATAGCAGTAAAGCGTCTTGCCAGGAGGAGAGGATAAGCGAAGAGTGATGCTGGAGTTCAAAGGAAGAAGGGAGGGAGACAAAAAGTTTATATTCGAGTTAAAGAAAAGTTTTAGCTTACAATTATTCTGACTAGAAAAGAGGTATCTGCATTAAGCGTGACGTAACATAAAAAAATCTAGAATTTTGGAAAGCAGATGAATTTAAGGGGAGAACACCTAATTAGAATAGTTAATTTTGAGGCTGTCAATTATATCTTAGAGCAGCCATCATATTTTGTTATATCTTACACATTTATACATGAATATGTATATAACATGTATGAATAAATGTAAAAAATAGAAAAATTACATAATTAAAATTTTTAAAAAATGTGTTTCAATTTTTTAAACTTAAGTATTCATTCTGTAATATACTTTGTTTTTACATTAGAGGTTGTTGCGTTTCAAATATATTTTTGCCACAAATTGTTTTCTATATGCAATATTTTCAAATTTATGACTCCTGCAGCATTTGATAATTTTTATTTATTGGCCTCTTATGTAAATTTTTGAATTTTTAAACTTTTAATTTACAAATTATTTATGCATTTACAACTTGCATTTGAAATATAGTAAGGCATAATGCAAAAAATATTTACAGGCTTTTATTCATATAATATGAGGTTTTGTGCTTTGAGTTTGTTCATTTTTATAATCGTCTCGACGAGCCCAAAGGGCTTACACTCCTTTAACGGTATTCAAATAAGAGGATCTCGATAATCATAACATGCAAAGCCCTGTTTCCAAGCTGATCGATAATGAGAGCTTATTAATTCGCCAGATTAGTCTAAGGACATGGCTTCAAGACCTATGGCTGAAGGAAATTGTCGGACATTTTGAAAAAAAATATGTAATACATGTACTATAATGCAGGCACAGTATCGTGAAGGAAGATCAGTACTGCCGACGTTAATAGTACAACAATGCAGGTACCGGCTATACCTTTTTAAATTTCAACTCCTCTGTGGTGAGGATCCATGAAACGATATATATTGCCAAAATCTACCTTTTTCTTAATAAAACACGTGTAATTATAGCTAAATTTTCTTCACATTTTATGAATTTGAAATATGTTAAAGCTATACGAATCGTATTTATAAAAATCTATATTTTATAAACAAATTTTTGTATCATTTATTTAACCTTTAATTTTCTTTCATTCCTTCAAAACTCTAATTTATCTGCTTATATTTTGCAGCATATATGCTGGGTAGTGAAAGAGATGTATTTCATTTTTTTTATAGATCCAGTGAATAACCAATTGCCAAGGGTTATCCAAGAACCTTCCGTGTGGGAAGTGTGGGAGGGCAAGGCCGCTCGTCTTCCATGCGTAGCCCACGGCCATCCACCTCCGCAATATTATTGGTTCAGAGATAATGGAGGACAACTTACCTACATTGATAATCACCGGAAATCAAACATAGTGGACGGAACTCTAATTATCCATAAGGTGTCAGCTGCAGACAGTGGAAAATATGTATGTTTCGCGAATAATAGTGTTGGAGAAGATAAAGTGGACAGACTTCTGAGAATAAGAGGTAAGGAAAAATGGTCTCTTTGTTATCTGCTTCGAATTTAATACTGCAGGAAATCGAAAAAGTAAATACACTCATTGTGCATAAAAATTTGCGCATTAAGGAATAACTGTGAGATCATAACGAAACTTGGCATGAAGGTACATGTCGGGTAGATATGCAGATGATTAGAAATGCAGCATAATTGCGCATTGCGTAATGCCACTACAGGACGTTGAACTTCCTTCTTCTTGGAGTATAAAACAGATAAGCAGAGCTTCCAAAATATATTAAAAGAACCAACGAAAAATTCTTCACAAAGGCTGTACAATGCGAATTCGTGAATTATTCCCAAGTGTTTAATTATGAAGTTCTCTTTGAAGATAAAAACATCCGGCCATTAGCAGCTCACACTTTGATGGGTGGAGACGAAAGTTTCATCACTTAGCTCCTCAAATGGTAGCCGTTTGTACTTCAAATCCTTTTGATCATTGTGTTGATGTTTTTAATCTGTTTGGAAGTAGCTTTTTTGAATTATGTGTAGTTTGAGGTTGTATTGTATCGTATGTTGAAGTGTTGCGTATGTTGTATTGTGTTAGTAGTCAAAATTGTAGAAATATTGTAGTATTTGTACTGAGTTGTATTTTCGTTGTATTGAATATGGTTGCATTGTTGTAATATAGTAGAGTTGTAGAATTGTTGTATTCAGCATAGTCTTTGATGCCAGTTTTTGAATCTTGAGGTTGTTCCTCCTTTGTCTTAGGATTCTTATGGAATGCTCATGTCTCTAGTCTTGTTGAGAACTTGTCAGATGTTTTAACTTTGATCCTTTTTGGTGCTTCTCTCCTTTTCCTTTGCTCCGTTTTCTTTTCAAAGATTATTTCCACGTCCACAATCATACATGTCATGTGCCTAGAGCTTGATGTCAAGAACCGGTACTCTATTTAATAGTTCGGTAATAATACCAGTCTTAGTCTTAGTCTGTTTGATTGCATTTAATCTTTTGCCAAGGAAGCACTGAGATAGACATGCCATTACGCCGCCATCGAACTCAATATCCGCAGCTGTCAGGGTTCGAGAGGGGAAGAATCATCGTGATGCTGGAAGTAGGGTGGTCAGCTCGGCGAGTAGCTCGTCAAGTAGGCCGCTCTGATTTTACTGTGGAGGAGGTGTTGGAAGCAGTAGATAGAAGAGACGTCATTTACACGGCGACCAGGCTCAGGCGGCACTCGACAGACCAGTCGTCGAGAAGACCGTCACATCATACGACACGCAAGTGTAGGGCCAGACACCCACCCACCGACGCCCCCGTTTGGAGTGGTGTCGCTTACGACAGGATTGGACGTTAATCAAATGGAACCAGGTCGTCTTCAGCGATGAATCTAGATTCAACTGGACCAGTGATCACAATCCTGTTCGTGTGTGGAGGCCCCCTTTGTGGACGCCTCAATCTTGCCTTCGCTTTACAGCAACACACCGTTCCCACACTTGGTGTAATGGCATGGGGGGCCATTGCTTACGATACATAGTCATCCCTAATTTTGATCTATGGCACAATGACAGGATAGTGGTACATCCATAACATCCTTCAGCCACATGTGTTGCCACTCATGGCGGGGCTCCCAGGAGCCTGTTTTCAACAAGACAATGCTCGGCCACACACAGCACTAATCTCACAAGACTGCCTCGGCCACATTAACGCCTTTACCTGGCATGCTCGATCCCCACATTTGTCACCAATCGAGCATAGCTGGGATCATTTGGTGCAGCAAATTGGGCAGCCTACGAGATCGGCCGAAGTAGAGGCGCATTTGCAGCAACTGTGGAACGAGATGTCTCAGAACACCGTACGGAACTTCTGTGCCTCAATGCCCGCTCGTATCGCATGGTGCATTCGCGCTAGAGGTGCTCCAACAGAGTGCTAAAACTTCCCTTCATGTGTGCTTTTTTCTGCAGTAATGATCCTTTTCTCTTTGATTTTCTAATCACTTACTTACATATGCAAAATTTTGTTTCATTCTGACAACACTTTCTTGATGAGAAAATTTTTATGGTAATGAGTGTATAAAGCCTTGCAGTCAAAAACAATAGCTGTCTATAAAGACGCATTGTTAATAGGGGAATTATGTCATTCATTATAGGAATCGAGATAACTTCAGCTTTAGAGATGAGTATATCATCAAAATATGAACATAAAAGAAAGTGACAAGTTCATAAAATCAAATTGTGAAGAATCAATTGATACGAATTGTAGTTTTCAGAAAAAATATATTTTTATAGAAATTTAGAGAAGTGTTAGATGTTTTAATCTTAAAACTGAAATGGCGATGCAAGAAATGAAATGAAATATTTTTCGATTTTCATTTTCTGACGGGTATAAAATTAATGTTGTTAGATTTAAGCAATGCAAAGACAGCTGTTTATAATTTAGCACTTAAATATCCGAAAGATATGAATGCTGAAGGAATTCAGTCCGAAATATCTAATTTTAAAAACATTGTTACTTGAATAATTCCGAACTCTACATCAGATAAATCATAAACTTTTTAAAAATAATTTGCGAATATAATTTAGTTTGTTTTATCCGATTTGAAACCTGCGTTAATATTAACGTTGGTAGTTACTGTAGAAACAGACAGAAGAAGCTGCAGCAAACTTAAAATAATAAAGAATTATATGAGAAGAATTTCAAACGTGGTCATACTCTTTATAGAGCACGAAATAACTAATAATTCTGAAAAAATACTGATGATTTTGCTTCTATAAAAGCAATAAAAATCAAATTATAAATATACATGAAAAATTTATACCATAAGTGTTCAAGCAGAGGCATTAATATTTATACCACTATAAATGTTATTTGTCTTTCATCAAAAAGCGTAGTTTTAATGTTCGTCATTTCAAAATTTTAAATAATAGGATATATTTGACTTTGGAGCTATACAAAGGTACGATTAAATATTGCTGTAAAGGTTAAAGTATTATGACTTGAAATAATTAATTTTTTAATGTTGAAATAACTATTTATTTAATGAACATAAAATATTTTCTACTTCCATTGATTGGGCACTAGCCGTTGTCCGGAAGCGGGGGTCACATCATTCTTGGAGGCACCTAATAGTTGGGCCATCGTTCCCTCCTATGACGGGACACTCAATTTACTTCTATATATACTACTGCATACACATTTACGCGCACATTATACATATATAGTCAAACAGTTTTTAATTTATTAATAATACAATATTTAAAAAAAAATCTGAAAGGTTTCAGATTTTAAATTACGTCCAAAGGCGCGTTTTTTTAACGTTTCGTGTGCTACCTTTTTTTTATTAAATATCATGTACTACGTACTCAAACCATAAAATTCAGTTCAAAATCAATTTCGCAAAATCATTTTAAAATGAACATATCTTTAGAATTTCCGTAAGTCTCGTGCGCTGGAGATAAAAATGTTTTTTTTTTCGTACAGTGTTGCCATTGCTCGCTTTGAAATCATTTAGTTTGTTAATCAGAAATTCGTTGAAATGTTACAAAACATAAAATCGATAATAAAGCAAATTTCAAATTCAAAATTAGGGCTTCCAGATACCCATATTCGCAGTAGGATTACGTCATTCAAAATTCGATGGCTCTAGGTTTTATCACAATGCAAGAAACATGCATACATTTATGCAGATTTTTCATTTTTTAAAATTTAATGCAGAGCGATAACATTTAGTGGCAACAATTTGAAAAGTGAAACGGGCATTCACAGTGAATCGACGCAAAATCGCAAAACGAAAGTAATAGTCCATCGGGAGAAAATCCCTTTGGACTAATAACATTGTTACGGAATTTTTATTTATTAACTGTTTATGTAGAATAGTATTTAAAATTGTTTTTATTTTCCCCTGCAATGTAGCGCGTGACGAATTTGAAGAGAAAGCTACGACGGAAAAGTAAAAACACAAGAGCGCGTGCGTTTAATGTTTAATAAATAAATATCTCGTAATTGCTCTTGCCATCCAGAAAAATCAAGAAAATATATTTTAACAGAATGTTCTCGTGAATAATTATAAAACTTATAAAAGCCGAATTAAAACACCTCAGCATAGTTGTAGCTGTTTAAAGCGAACTGTTGTTTACTTAGCGCTGTTATTTGATTGTAGCGAATTCACTGTGAGATCGAATTAGTTTCTCTGTTTTAAATTAGTTCTGTTTAACGTTTGAGATATTGTACCAATATCTCTGAGGAAATAGTTAAACATTTTGTTTTATTTCTTGTGAAAAGAATAAATTTTATTAACTTTTTTACGACTTGTGCATTCGAACCCGTACGCACGCAACAATGTTACAGTGAGTTTTGTAGTAGAATTTTATCATATTGCTTATAATTCTTACGAGTTTATCTTAAATATCGTAAGACGTATAATGTAGTATTTTACAGTTTAAAACGTTGGGAAAAATAAAAGATAAAGAGCTTCATTCTTAGTCTTCAAATAAAAAGCTAAAGTTTTGTGGATTCTAAAATTCCCAGTGAACATCAGTGACGATACAAATGTTATTTAATGTTAATGGGGAAAATTAAAAATCTACATCAATAACTGAGTAGGAAAGGTAAAACTTATTTAGAAAAACTAAATAAACTTATTTATTAGTATAAAAATTAAGAAGTGTTTCAGCATTCATAAATAATTTTCCACAATAATTAAAAGTTGTGCACTGAGCTTGTTGTAGATAGAATTTGTCTATGCCTGAGATATTCTAGCTCGAGGATCATTGAAAGCAAAACTTTGCTGATTATTTTATGTGATTTCTTCTTATGCTGTTTACAAATGGGATTATGTATAAAACATTTATGATTATGATTTCTGTATTTTTAGTGCCTTTAAAAGTAGAAGTAGTAACAACAAAGAGAGTGGTACGGTCAGGAGAAGAAGTTTCCCTCAACTGTAGCATGTCCACGGCCCCCAAATCAGTGGTCTGGGTTAAAGACCAGAGAAGAATTGTGCCTGACCACAGGATACGAAGGATAAGCGCAACGCACTTAAAAATATTGGTCTTCCAAAGAGAAGATAGTGGAATATACCAGTGTTACGTCTACAATGACTGGGAATCTGCACAAGCACACGTACAGTTGGATCTCAAAGGTAAAAAACATCTTCTGCATTTGAGAATTAATACTATTTTAATTAAATATTCGGATGTAATATTAAATAAGTATTCTAAACAACTTTATAAAGCAAGTAAAATTGACATGTCTTCATAAAACTAACCGTTCAGAGATTGATATCTTATGTAGAGATGGGGACAGATACGAGAGGAATTTAAAAGCAAAAATTTTAATATTTTTAACTAATCTCGTGTAGTAACGTGTAGAAAAACTGCTTTATCACATTATAAGATATTTTCTCCATCCTTTCGCAATGCCTTTGTGGTGTAACGGCAGCGTATTCGAGAGGTCCAGGTTCAAGTCCCGGCGAGGGCATTGCTCATTTTTCATGTCTCTCGCTTCAAAAATGCTAAACACTCTACAACATAAAAGTAAATAACAAAAATGATTGTACATTTGAATTTGATAAATTTAATTTAATGACGTCATTTTACTCAAAGAAAACAAAGGTGAAGTTTTTTAATGTGTGTTGACAACGCGGAAAATTTAAAAGCATAAATTGCAAAAAAAAATAATTATTATTAAAAATTCGTAAATCTGAAAAATTTAAAACAGCCTTAGAAAAGCAATGAACTGTATATCCTGTTCACAAGTTCCATATTAAAATAATTAAAATAGTACTTGATGAACAAAATATCATTAGAGAATCTGCAAAACAATGTCAACTGGTTGGTAAACTACGCGAGAAACAGCAATGTCGATGAAATTGGAACTCTAATAAGCAAATTGAAGACATGAAAAGGATTATGAGAACCTAATACCGTCCACGTGGAGAACCAGATTTTTCATTTGTCACCTAAATCACATTTTACGTTTCACATTTTACGTTTCTGTAATCACATTTTCTAAATCACATTTTACGTTTCTGTAAGCGGGCTCAGCCCGCTAGTTTAAATTTAAAATGTGCTATTAATGACTGGAGTGTCATGTCTTCTAGCGCAAGTGCAAAGAATCACAATTTGTAATAATAAAAAGGAAATTTTTGTTTAATATAAAGATACGTGCTTGAGTATAAAAAGCAAATTCGATAATTCGAGAAACAGTGACATTAATCAATAAGGTTCAAACCTTAATGGATCATAAGGTTGGGACTACAGGATCCTTGATAGGAGACAATAAGGTTGAAAAAGTTGGTAATTTGAGAAACAGTAAAATTAATTAATAAAAGTAACTGTGAAACACATAAAAGTCATAACTTAATCCTTTAGATGTCAGTTGATCTTTCGACAATGCCTTTACATGCTACAGGAAGATTTCGGAGGGGTACACTATTTCTTCCACCAATTTTATACTCTCTTTGGGAGTTCAGTTTCATTTAACGAAAAAAAAATTACAAAAGTTGAATTGAGTTGAAACTTAAGTTGAGAAAAATCTGATGTATACGCCACATGACCTTCTTGTACGGAACGTTATATTATACGCATTTTACATTTCATTTAAACTCACTGGATTGAATTAAATCTACTTCGTCGATAGCGCATAAAATAAATGCACTCTTTAAAATTCATTATATTATGTTACCATAGGGACACTCCGGCGCTAGCTTCACGTAACAGCATTACATCTCATTCATTTTATAACTCAGAATGCACACAAATTATATCATCTGAAGAATTACCTAATCGTTGCCACATGTTCTATTGAAATAATATAATAAATCTAAAACGATGTGTAAAAATATTATACAAAAATAAAACCCAGTTTTTCCCAGACGACTCAATATTTCTTATTCAATTAAGTCAGTTCTCACTTCGCGAAAAAGCAAAAATATATAAAAATTCAAAATATCTATATTAAAGGGTACGAAGTAAACACTTATTTTCTCGAATAAATTCCAGAATGGATTAAGTATGGTTTAATTCTCAATAATAAAAGAAGACATTATCTTTGTTGTTGTGAAGCTTACTTTCTCTACATTGCCAACAAATCCACTGTTCTTTTAAGTTTCAAATGTAAACAAATATGGCTGCCATGGGAGAAAAGATTAAGCTTAGCCGCATTTAAGCAACTTTTAAATTGCTGATAATTCTGCAAATCTTGCATTACCTAATACACGGGGTTTCGAGGAAACCCGTGTATTAGGTAAATCAAAAGTTCCAAAAATCCCTTGAGTACACACCAGAACTGAATTCAGTTAATTATCTTTTCTCCGAAGATTTCAGAAGACCGTACTACACCATACATGTGACCATACTATGAAGTATAAATATGGATTTGAGAATCAAGACGAATTAACTATTGATCAGTTCTGATAATTTGCGTTCTTAAGACTGTATAGACACTAGGTATTTTTTTAAAGCAGGAGAGATGAAACAATCTGCAATGCCTTCGCCGGGACTCGAACCACAAACCTCTCGAATACGTGCCGAACGTGTAAACCACTACACCCCGAAGGCATGCTACGAAGTTAGGAGAAATACATTATATACTCTTCCTTTTAAAGGGCCACTGAGGATTAGGGGATCCAATCGCCAAATAATGTTGTTGAAGAATCATCATCCACCATCTTTTAGTTCGGGCGCCACTGTAGAGACATTAGTTTTATTCATTTATTTTTTTTGAAAGCAGGAGAGATGAAAAATAAGCAATGCCCTTGCCGGGACTCGAAACACAAGCCTCTCGAAAACGCACCGAACTTGCTGACCACTGCACCAAGAAGGCATGTTAAGGTGGCGGGAGAAATATCTTATAAGACTTCCTCGTAGCAGACCTGTGGTCTTAACTTACATTTTTATCTTATTAGCTTCGACAGAGTTCTTCATCTGATGTCTTCATTTCAACAGAATTGTTTACTGCTTTTTTCATAGAGAGCTTCAAAAATGTGTTTTTTCGAATTGTCTAGAATTTAATTAAATTAGTAATTAGCCAGTATTCTCCCGTTGTTGGCATCTTGGAAAACACAAATTTAGATATTTACACAAATTTACAACATTATATAGAAAGAAACAGACAAAGAAAGAACTTTATCATTCAAGTATATATTTTAATAGAATTATAAACCGAGTAAATATATGCTTTTATGTTTAGAAATAAAATCAAAATGTTTATTTTATTTAAATATAACTTTGCCTTGGATATTTTTTAAATAATCTTACTAAATAAAAATGGATAATTTCATCCGATGAATATAGTTGAATATTGTTTACATTGTTTAAATAGTGGCTTTAACCCAAAGGAAGGGATTTCGCAAATGTTATGAACTGTTACACAATTTTTAAAGGTCAGTGTTCTTTAATGTTTCCCCATTAAAAGATTTAATATTTCTTTAGAAATACAGAAATATTGTATTAGATCCATTCCGATAAAAACAGTTATAGTTTTCCGAGGGAGTTACTACAGATACTGTAATTTCAGAGAACGAATCAAGGGTTTTCTAAAGGGAAAAACTCATTTTTTCAGGAAAAAAAAATAGTGACTAATCGATAAATCCCCAAATACTTGAATCACTGGATTGGGACAAAGCTTTACAAAGATAATAGTACGAAAGAAAAGCCGTTACCGTTAAGATCGAAAAGTTAGTTACAAGAATTGAAACAGATGATTGGAAATGTGATCAGAAATGAGAGAAAGAGTATTTATTGTATTCTTTGTTATACATGTCAGTATCACATGAATGTATTTAAAACTTTTGTAAGAACATAACTATCAATGTAAGCATTTTTTCTAGAAGTACTGAAGGTAGTTAAATTCTAAAATGACTTTGCCTGCAATCACGAAGTCAAATTCTAAAAGTGTATTTCATTCCACGATCTTTTTTTAGCAACTGGAACAAATCACAATTTAAAACCTCCAAAGTACATTCTAATTCTAAAACCATTTGCTTTTAATGTTTAAAAAAAATTTGTGATAGTACATGATTTACTTCCTTATACAAAGTGTAG
>KK119473.1:41624-61604 GCA_000611955.2 Stegodyphus mimosarum
GTCGAACCACCCTCTCGGTTATACGTCGAGCATGCAGACCACTACACCACGAAGGCATGCGAAGAAAGCGGAAGAAATACCTTATATACTCCCCCTTTTAAAGGGCAACTGGGGTTTTGGGGACCCAATCGCCAAATCCCGTTGGTGGAGAATCATCATCCACCACAATTTTAGTTCGGGCGCCAGTTGTAGAGACGTTAGGTTATTACGAAGGATGAGAAGTGAAAAATAAGCATCGCCTTCGCCGGGAATCGAACCACGGACCTCTCAGTTGCGCGTCGAGCATGCAGACCACTACACCACGAAGGCATACGAAAAAGGCGGTAGAAAATACTTTATATACTCCCCCTTTTGAACGGCGACTGGGGTTTTGGGGACCCAATCGCCAAATCCCGTTGGTGGAGAATCATCATCCACCACCTTTTTTAGTTCGGGCGCCAGTGTAGAGACATTAGGTTATTTTGAAATCAGGTGAGATGAAAAATGAACATTGTCTTCGACGGGAATCGAACCACGGACCTGTCGGTTGCGCATCGAGCATGCAGACCACTACACCACGAAGGCATGCGAAAAAAGCGGAAAAAATACCTTATAAAAGTAAAGGAAGTATTGTAATCGCGTAAACTTTCGGTATCATATTCGAACAAAAATATCCATTTTTATCGTTTTCCATTTTGACCATTTGGATGACTTTTCGCGAGTGAAATCTGTACTTACGGACAGAATACAGGAATCTTTTTTTTTTAGAATTAAAATGCGTTCAAAGAGGACATCTTTTCGTGCCGGTTGCACGTTTTGTTGCGTTTTTATTCTTACGGGGGGTTCGTACGATTTGGAGTGATTAACGACGACGCTTGATGAAGTATCGAAACTCACTTTATTAGCCAATATTTGTCAAAACAGCTTCAAAAACACTTTTACAGTCGTCGAAAAACTACTATAAACACACTGAAACAATCAGCGACACAACCTTCAGGCTGTCAAGCTATAACGGTGAAAACAGCTTCACGGCAAAGCACCAGAGTACAGCTCCCGACTCTGCTCGGTCGTTCTCGAAACTCTACGTACTCTCAAGGCTTTCCAAGCTACAGCTCGCGATGCACTCGACAATACACTAGAGTATAGCTCCCGACTTGGTTCGATTGTTCTTGAAGCTCAGCACACTCTAAGATAAAACTCGACGATGCACTAACTCCAGATACTAAACGTTTCTGTCGATGCACTCGACGACCAGCTTGGGACTACATTACGAAACACTCGCTCACTGACTATCAACTCACTAGACGAGACTCTAACTAACTCTCAACTCGGTAGACTAGGCACTGACTGAATCTCTGCGTACCGGCAGGGTTTATATAGCTTTTGGCTTGTGTTCGAGAGCATTCTGGGCTAAACCAGTAAGAATTCGTTCCGGGAGGTTCTCCGTCCCTCTACGGCATATTAACAATTTTGTCGCCAAATGTGGCAACACTGCCTTCCCTTGCCATTTTCTGGCAACCCTAAACCTGCTTTGTGGAGAAGCTATCTTACCGCGCCTGGACATTTCGTAACAGTTTGTTTGTAAGCATGTATTATCCCTCATAACTCAAAAACAATTAGCCATAGAACGCTGAAATTGCCTGCTATAATATATATAATTTTGCACCTCCTTTTTTATTGCAACCGTCAGCACCAAATGTTTGGTCAACCGTCATACGAAATGTTATTAGTTTACCTAAACTAAAAATATTCCTTCTGTTTTTAATTTTCATATTTCCGCTTAGCGTAATATCCTGCTGTAAAAGCAATCGAAAAAAATAATGTAATATGAAATGTTTCTTAAAAATATTTTGTAGAAATAATAAACCATTAAGGACAGTTCTTACTAATTACAAAAAGTCAGTACTGTTCTTAGTAACAAATCAGTTAATTAAAAAAATCGGGAAAGATTTTTATTTGCCACTTCGTATTAGAATTTATATTAAAATAAATTCTGAACAAAATGTAATTTCACGTTATCTTTTAAAGCAGCTGTCTACAGAAATGCAAAAGCATATTAGCGTAAAACTCTCCTTAAATTTTACTCACAACACATTGTTAGTTGTAGCATCAAGAAAGCTTTATTAGGTAAACGTAATTAACCGTTCCCATTTAATTTGCGTAAATTTAAGCTGAGGTTTTAAAATTAAGATTAATAGTTTTCGTGGTTGAGCTAACTGTAAGAGAACGGTGCACGAAATTGCACTGGATTTTCCTGTTAAAACACTTCCCACCTTAGTATCGCTTATATAACATCTCACATTTCAGTAGATATTCCTAAAATGTTTTAGCTGCATAATAATATTGAAAGTGTTTGTTAACACGAATTTATGAACGGATGTCAGCAGGCGTGTGTAGTTTTCCAGTAAACAAAGTGAACACAATCCAGCGCCGTCTATCATACCTGACTGTGATTTAATAAATATGGTAGTTAATTTTAATTATCAAAGAAAAACGTTATCCTTTAGCATTGAATTCTGAAGAATCTGTATGCACATATGTAGACACCACTAAAAGAAAAAAAATGGGGCAGTTCTATATCTTCCGTTCTACTGGGCTGATTGACGAAATTTAAATTGCGTTTTTCATGTCTCGAAAGCGGGACTTAGGATATGTATTAGATTTATATATAACATTTTTCTAATACATTATTTTTATTTATGGGCACATTAGAAGCATTATTCGGAGACAGCCTAATTTTTTATCTCAAACAATTACAATAATTTCTCATATACACAGGTTAACAGGGGCGACATCTTTTTAGACAGAGAAGCAAAGCGAAGAGCTATTAGCAAGGTAAAAGCTAGGAAAAGAAGGTGAAGTAATTAGCTCGCGAGAGTATTTATACAGGAGTAGGTAATGTTCTAGAGACAAACTATGATTGGTTGATATTAGTTTTGGTGCAGCTTAGAAAAATCTCGAATTTGGAGAACAGATAAATTCACTGAGAGAATACCATATTTAGAATGTTAATTTTGAGGTCGCCAATTATTTTTTAAAGCAGCTACCGTATTTTCTTGTATCTGACATGTACATAAACCTAAACTATTTAGTTTACAAAATACAGTAGAAAATATGTTGAAAGTTTCATGAAATTGCTATAGTAATTGTTTAAGATAACGTGTTTTTCGTAACAATAAAGTTGAAACAAATCAAATTTTTCAAGAAATGCATTTAATGTGATAAAAACACAAGCAGAAGGAGAAAGAAATATTGCAAATTACGAAAATTAAATTGCAAAACTAATCTTTATACCGATTACGTAATAACAAATAGAAAGGTCCAAAATCATCTTCTGAACATCAGCAAGCGCATTCAAATGAAACATTATCATTTTAAAGTTATTTAGATTAGTCTGTGTGCCTTTAGACATTAGCTTCCGGATTCCTAAACAGAAACTTCCGGTTCACGGGGTTAGAACAAGAACAGCTATTCTTCTTCTAATGATCGGTGGGACAAAATAAAAATACTTTGGAGAAGCTTACTGCATAAGATTTAAAATAAAATAATAATTTTTTTTTTTTAAATTACATCAAAATTGATGATTAGAACGAAGTTGTTACTTATGCTCACCTGCCTGACAGTAACTTTAGCCCAAGCCCACGAAATTCCTCTTGGAAGGAGCGCAAGATTACGCCTTTCGTTGGCAACAGCCTTGAGCACCTTAGGCCACAGCGCGATTTAGCTCAGTTTCGCCTCCAGTATAGTATAATGGAGATCACCTCGAGGGCGACAGGTTCAAGAGTCTTCCACCAAACCACACGAGAGGACTTTCGTCTCGCCGCGTATTTAAAGTGCCATCATGCCGCAACAACACTATACATTTACAAACATTCGTGCCTTCTTAGCGATTCGAACCCAGGCCCTTCGGCACAGCGACGATAACTGTTATACCGGTTGGGCGACAGTAGAGTATTTTATACGACAATGCGCATAAATATTATCTACTTGTACCGAAGGATTACTTCGAGTAGACGTTCCAACAAATAATGCTGTCTAGTTTTCTATGGCTTTCATCACTTTGTTGTTAATGGGCAGCACGTATCTAATCACCTTCTATCCTGGCCAGTTTAACATGAATGGACGAAGGATAAAATTAAAGGAGAAATTTCGAAAGATTTAAAATTAAAGGATCAAAAAGGATTCAAGCAAACTCAAAATTTCCTCAAAATGCCTTAGTTTTCTTACCTGCTGATCAACTATAATTTTCTTGCATATAGAAACATTATTTTACGTTCTGTAATAATGACACTGCAATAAAAGTTTTCTGGCAAATTTTGTGAAAACGATGTAAGGAAAAATTCTGCAAGGTTATTTCACACGTTCAAGCAGACACTGAATCCCGAATCTAATGGTAATATGCACAGTGTTTTAGAATTTAGAAAGCTACATACATCCAACTATGTCCGCGAAACATCACCACAGTATTACAGACCTTCCTATATTTTAAAAAAGTCTATCACATCTCTTCAAAAAAAATCTGGAATGTTTCAGATTTTAAATTACGTCCAAAATGACTTTTTTTAACGTTTTGTGTGTTGCCATTATTTATTAAATATTATGTTTTTCGCACTTAAACCATAAAGGTCAGCTCAACAGCAAAATCGCAAAATAATTTTAAAATGAGAATATCTTTAGAATTTCCGATACACAGATCCGCACGCTGGAGATAAAAAAAGTTTTTTTTTCCTATCCTAGAGTGTTGCCATTTCTCGCTTTTAAATCGTCAAGTTTGTTAATCAAAAATTCGTTAAATGTTTACAAAATATGAAATAGATAATAAAACAAATTCCAAATGCGAAATTTGGGCTACAAGATGCCCATATTCGGGTGGAAGCGTACGTTATTCAAAATTATTATGGCTCTAGGTACCGTTGTTTTATCACAATGCGAGAAGCCTACAAACATTTATGCAGATTCTTCATTATTTAATTTCTTTATATATAATACAGGGCGATAATGTTTGGTGGCAACAGTTTGAAAAGTGAGTCGGAAATTTATAGTAAATCAACGCAAAGTACCGAAACGAAAACAATAGTCTTTCAGGTGAGAAACTCCTTTGGACTAATAAACAATTGCAACTAAATAAGAAAATGATTTTTTCCTGAGTTTTGTAAATAAAACAAAGGTCTTTTTTCCTTAAATTTTGCAATTACTAAGCTGTTTTTAAGAGAAATAAACTTTTACTCATAAAACAAGCAAAATTAATACTTTCTCATTAACAGCTTTTTTTGCAATTATACGTATTTAGTGCAGCATTTATTATATAACTGATATTGCGCAATAATTGAATTTCAAACCCAGGAAAAATACATAATTAAAGCATAATCACCTCCTTCCCTAATCAAAATACTCAACGGGAAAAAAAAATCGCAAAATGATATCTGCATCTGCAAACTGCATATAATCTAATAAATGAATATTAGCAGCAGGAACCAGCTTAGTGATATCATTACCATAAAAATATGTCTGACCTCTTTCAGTATTATCGTAGCCAGAAATAACATTCAGGCTCAGCCGTTAAGACAAATGTAAAATTGCAACTTTAGTTTGGTCTCTGCTAACTCATCCCCGAGGCATCATTTTCATTTATAAATGCCTCGTTCCAAACAACAAACATTTGCTAATGAAATTCCAGGCCCCAGATATGGTTACAATGAAATTATGTTAATATGTATTTCCATAAGGACTTCTGTAACCAATTTTTCGCGACTCCCAGATTGTGAGGTTGAAAGAAAATGGCTGATAGTGTGATAAGCTATAGACGTGAAAAATATGCTTGAGGGATGAGAAATATATTAGAATTAAGAAACATAATAGGATGTGCAAAAATGTAATTTTCATTTTCTTTCGGTATGGAATGAAATTGATCTGTTTTCTGATAAATTTTGTTATACGGATACTTTTCTTGTAATTGTTTCACAAACATACTGCATTCAGAAATTTTATCTAAATTTGTTTTTCAAATATTTTAATAAATGTTTCATATAAATATAAGGTTTATAAGTTATTACTCCCGCCTTCTTGTCATGCCTTTGTGGTGTAGTGGTCAGCACGCTCACGCGCATTCGAGAGGCCCGTGGTTTGAGTCCCGGCGAAGGCATTGCTCATTTTCCATCACTTCTCTTCTATATAACCTAATGTCTCTACACTGGCGTCCGAACTAAAAAAGGGTGGTGCATGATGATTCTCCAACAGCGAGATTTGGCGTTGGGTCCCAGAGTCTCAGCCCCCTTTAAAAGGGGGGTATATAAGGTATCTCTCCTCTCCTGCGCATGCCATCGTGGTGTAGTGGTCAGCGCCCTGGGCCCTATTCTAGATGCCCGTGGTTCGAGTCCCTGCGAAGGCGTTGCTCATTTTTCAATACTCCTGCTTCAAAAAAACTAATGATTCTACAACTGGCGCCCGAATTAAAAAGGTGGTGGATGATGATTCTCCACCACCGGGATTTGGTGACTGGGTCCCTTAATCCCCAGTCGCACTTTAAAAGGGGAAGTATATAAGGTATTTCACCCGTCGTTTTGGCATGCCTTCGCGGTGTAGTGGTCAGCGCGCTCGTCGCGTATGCGAGGGGTCCGTGGTTCGAGTCCCGGCGAAGACATTGCTCACTTCAAGTATTTTTCCTCACTTCTGTTTATAATTAACCTAATGTCACTACACTGGCGCCCGAATCAAAAAAGGGTGGTGGATGATGATTGTTCACGACAGGGATTTGGCTTTGGGTCCCCAGAATCCCAGTCACCCTTTAATAGGGGGAGTATATAAGATATCTCTCCCGCGCATGCCTTCGTGGTGTAGTGGTCAGCGCGCTGGCCCCGTATTCCAGAGGCCTGTGGTTCAAGTCCCGGTGAAGGCGTTGCTCATTTTTCAATACTGCTGCATCAAAAAAAAACCTAATGACTCTACAACTGGCGCCCCAACTAAAAAGGTCCCTTAATCCCCAGTCGCCCTTTAAAAGGGAATGTATATAAGGTATTTCTCTCGTCTTTTTGGCATGCTTTCGTGGTGTATTGGTCAGCACGCTCGACGCGTCTGAGAGATGTCCGTGATTCGATTTCCGGTGAAAATGTTACTCATTTTTCATTCTTCTGCTTCCAAAATAACCCTTATAACTCTACAGATTACTACTCTGAAAATCCTAGGAAAAGAAATTATATGAGTGATACTAAGTACTGTTTCATGTTAAATAATATTCGACATCACGTTCATCTTTGCAAAATTGATATAAGAAACATACGTTTCTGCTTCGTAGTTACTCTTAGAGAAATAACAAATTGTCATAAAATTATAAATAAAATTTTCAGGTTTATAACTTCGGTCCTTTGTAAATCCCATTAAAATGAAAGATGGATCACAGTTTTGAATTTCAGTTTTCGCTGAAAAGTGATATTTACAAGTAAAATGCACAATCTTTCAAAGGGAGTTGTTTACATGGTTTAATTATATTTTTTTAATACTTTAAAACAACAACTTAAAAATTGCAAACGACATCATTTACAACCATTTTTATTCCGTTCGACATAAAATATTTCTATTCAAAATTTATATTTCATTGCCAATTTCAGCTTTAGTTATGTAAAGCTGACTTCCAAAAGCTATTTGAAGCAATAGCAAAATGATAGCAGCCTATTTATAACCATCTGTTTTTTTTTGTCCAAAACGGTCTAAAAGTTATATAAGTTCCAAACTCTATTATGTATTCAAATAAATAAAACGAAACCATTTGCATTTTGTAATCTAGTATATAAGCATTTTAACGCCTAAAATATGTAAGATATGTGTAATGAAACTATAATTCATTCTTAGTTATTAATTAAATTATATCATTGCTATGAGCTTAAGGATAAAAAATCTGATGTATACACCACACGACTTTCCTGTACGTAATATTATATTATACGCATTTTGCATTTCCGTTATATTTATTGGATTTAATTAAATTCGTCGATAGCGCATAAACCACAATAAAACAAATACAACTCCTTAAATTCACTATATTTGTTTACTGTAGCGACACTCTGACGCTAGGTTCACTTAACAGCGTTACATTTCATTCATTTTTATAACTCAGAATGCACAAAAATTATGTATATCATCTGAAGTATTATCTAATTGTTCCCGATGTTCTATCCAATTACTATAATAAATCTATAACACGACGTATAAAAGAAATTAAACAAACAAAATAAAAGAAACAGTTTTTAACAAACGATTCAGTATTTCTTAATCAGTTAAATCAGTTCTCACTTCGCGACAAGGCAAAAATATATAAAAACTCAAAATATCTATGTTATATTTACGGAGTAAATCTTAAACACTTATTTCCTCGAATAAATTCCAGAATGAATTAAGCATGATTTAATTCCTAATAAGAGAAGAAGGCGTTATCTTAAGCTTAGATTAAGATTCGCTTGTTGCGAATCTAAGCTTTAAGCTTAGATTCGCAACAAGCTAAGCTTCCTAACAACAAAGAGTTGAGAAGCTTCCCAACAACAAAGCAAAATAGTGGATTTTTGTCTCTTGTTTCAAATGTAAACAAATATGGCCGCTATGACCAAAATAATTAGGCTTAGCCGCTCTTAAACAACTTTGAAATTGTTGATAATTTTGCAATTATAACATTCAAGTTAACTAAAGACATAAAAACCTTACCAGAAGACAAGAACAACATAATTTAATCATTTTTAAAGCAAAAATTCACAATTTACAAACATAAAGAAACTGAGCTCACTAAGCCGAGTAACAGAGTGGATATATACATATATTTATATACTTTTGGTGCGGCCGATTGCAACCAAAATAGGAGGGTGCTCGTCCATACCTACGCAGGTACGCACAGACGCCACGAAAAAATTTCTTCAGAAATCCTTTTGAATCTTTTTTATAATTTTTTGATGGAAAAACAAACTTTTATTCAGTTCTCACGTTCAGGTATCACTCAAAAACATCGTTAAATTGCATTCGATAGCAGTCAAAATTGATATTTTCGTTGAAATAAGATACCCGAAATATTTCGCGATTACAGTACTTATTTTTTACTTCGTACGAGGAAGTAAAAAGCACAATTTACATATCAGATTGTATTGCAGCACTTTTAAAATATTCATCAACTTTAAGAATTTATATAACGTAATAAATTTGGTTTTGCAGATCACAATGTGCAGTAAAACTAATAAATCGTGAAGACAGAAATTTCACCATCAGACATCATAAAGAAAACATTTGTCATATCACCTCCTTGAAAACATAAATTGGAGACATCGATAAATAGAACAAGAATGCCCACATCAGTCTTACATTTGGACTAGAATTTTAATTCCTAATATTTCGTGGAACTTAAAAATAACTTTTAAAGATTTGAATAGCATAAAATTATCATATTATGGAGAAACATTTTAAGTTTAGTACTCTCCAGGAAACCGAAATGTTTAATGACTATTTAAGAATTATGCATAAAGTTTCTGGGTTTCATGAATAGCAAAAATTGTTTAGAAACTACAGAACATCGTAAGCATTTCTTGTAAAATGTATGATAATTTGAGGCGGAAATTTAGCCTAAATTATCATCATACAATGTGTTTCTAATCAAGTCTCTAAATTTACCTCTCTCCTTTTAATTTAGAAAGCGTTTCTCTTAATTAAGTCTTGAATCTAATGCGCATCCATAATTACATCTAATGTAGTCAACGGATACGAAGGTATAGTTTGATATTAGTGTGGGCCGTGGGCTTGATTAAAATTTAAATCAGCATTCCAATCTCTGCTATGCATTCGCATATGACCGTTTCAGTTTAGTAATACATTAACGAAATAAATCTGAGAATAGCATATTTAATCTATTAATTCAAATGTAAACTTTTTGTAACGTAATTTAAGTGTTAGAATACATTTCATTAGTAAATGATTTCCATTATATTTAATATTATTGGTTCATTGCATATACGTTTTAACGCATTGCATTTTAAATAAAAAGAACCTTGTTTAATTTCTTAAGGAAAAGTTATCAGAAATCTTGACACTTCCTTTCAGTGTTTTTCACTGTACTTCGATAGAATTATCCATGTTCCATAAACTTACGTTTTTCTTAAAGGGTTTATTCTGCTCATTTATAAATGCTGTATTTTATAAATATAATCTTTAAGTATATATGAGACATATTTTTCAATTTTATTTCATTACTATTATTATTATTGAACTGTTTTTGCATTTATACACTGTACAATATAAAAAGACTACGCATAAAGAAGGATTTATACGAATAAGACGAAAACCGGTAGACCTGATGTACACTGCGTAAAAAACAAATATGAGGACAGTTCTATATCTCCCGGCCTACTGGGACGATTGACGAAATTTAACTTGCCCTTTTTCATGTTTGCAAAGCGCGACTTATGATACGCATTAGATTTATGTATAGCATTGTTCTAATATAGGTATTTTGACAAAAAATCGGACTTTTTCTGAAATGACATGCCAGTTGTTTTTCTGTGTTTCTATTCTACAAGTCAATATATGCCAAACTGCCAAGTTTGTAAAAATCGCACGAGTAGTTTTTAAAAAATTAGCTCTAAAAATTTTAGCTCCTCCATGTTAGTTATTTGTTATACATTTATTAATATCTCTTTTTTTATTAAACTTAGTTCATTCTTCCTTTACATTTCGAAATTTAGATTCATTCCAAATAAAATTCGCCCAATTTTTATGATTTATTTTTAAAATTTGTATTTTTAAATAATTTTTATAAATTTATCGAAAAACAATTTTGAATTATAACCTATAAAATTTTTACAATCATCTTAACGTAGATTTATTTCTAAGCATACCTGCAAAAAATCAAAGCTTTTTATTTCTGTACACATTCAAAACTTTCGAAGATATACGTGAATTTATATACTGGCGCGTTTTGAAATTTGGCTTATTTGTTGAAAGCGATAATAACGAAAATGTGATTTACGCACTTTGTTAAAATTATTTAAAGTAGAACGATGTGACTCTTTCTTTCTCTTATCCACAATCCTTCCTTATTTCTCTTATCTTTTATCGTCTGGGAGACATACAATGTATTAACAGTCATACCGACCATGTAATATTGGTTTCTGGTAAGTGGATTTTTTTTGTAATTTGCGCCAGGGAGAAAAAATCGCTAATTTTTTTAATAATATCAAACATATAGTATCTTTTTTTTCTCTTTACCTTTTGTTTAATAAATAAGCTTTACAAATAAGTCAAATTTGTTTTGCTTCTAACTCTAAATAATTTTATAAATTTCTCGAGAAACATTTTGAATTATAAAATATTAAATTTTTGCCATCATCTTAAAGTAGATGTACGTCTAAGAATACTTGCAAAAAATAGAGTTTTTATTCAAAATTTCCTAAGTTATATATGAATTTACATTTTGGCGCATTTTGAAATTTGGCGTATTTGTTATAAGCGATAATAACGATAATGTGGTTTACGCACTCTGTTAACTTTATCTGAAAGTATGAACGATAACTTTTCTTCCGCTCGCGGACAATGGAATAAAGGAAAGGAAAGTTGGTTGCTATAAATTAAGAAGTTCTCTAAGTTGGTGCAAACTGAAAAACGTCCATCAAGATAAATTTTATATTTCTCCATAAATTTCTCACCAAAAATTACAAAATTTAATATTTTGGCATAATTTGAGACGTAGATTCGAAATATAGAAAAAAAATGGCATGTTATTTCAGAAAAAGTTCGATTTTGTGTCAAAATACCTATATTAGAACAATGCTATATATAAATCTGACATACCTCCTAAGTCGCGCTTTTGAGATTTAAGAACCGCAATTTGAATTTCGTCAATCAGCACAGTAGAATGCGAGATATAGAACTGGTCCTCCCCTTTTTTTGGCGCAGTGTACATGTATTGGAAACAAAAATGTGCAGGTATTGAAAGAACACGAACAGGAAACAAAACGTGAAGTCAGTATTTTATTCAAGAAATACAGCTGCAAGCGGAAAAAAATTAATAACATGATGGCCTACCCCTGGCGCTGATGCAAGGTTTTATCCGCTTGAACACTGACTCGTGCAGTTGCCGGATATCATACTCCTAACTGCTTAACCCTTTATCTGCTGCATTATGAAATACTGAAAATTTCTTCCTAAAGATAATTTTTTAGCTGCCATGTTGATAATTAAAGAGTATACAAAAAATATCTCCCCGGTGCGAAATTTAATTTGTTAGAACTAATTAATTAAAGTGGTACTTAAAAGTGCCGTCAGTACACTATGTATATATTTCCTAATAATAGAAAAAAATTGCGTATGATATTTCTAATGAAATTTAACCTCTTAAAAATGCTAAATAACCAAAAAACACTCATAAGAAAACAAAGAAATTATCAAATTGACATAATTTTATTTTATACATAATAAAGGTAAAAATTCACATTTGATGATAATCGTAAAAACATTTTTTTTTTTCATTTACGCACAGAAATATATTCCAAGTTGAGCATTTTGAATGTGGTTTTAATTGAATATTTTTGAGTGCAAGAATTCACAACGTCCTCGATTCGGCAAGAATGTCGGCCAATGGCATCCTCTATTTTCTAAACGAACATCATTAGAAACAGACAAATTTCCTTTTCTTCTCTTTTTTGCACAAAAAGTTTGTTCATCT
This sequence comes from Stegodyphus mimosarum, assembly GCA_000611955.2. Lineage (NCBI taxonomy): Eukaryota > Metazoa > Arthropoda > Arachnida > Araneae > Eresidae > Stegodyphus > Stegodyphus mimosarum. The sequence continues at coordinate 54,292 of KK119473.1, forward strand.
CCATTAGATTTAGGTCACCCTTTTCGTTTTGGTTGTGGTTTTGATTTTGTTTTTTGAATTTTAATTTCCAAAACCTCCTGAATGGTGAGACCTTCCTTTCGGGGCATTCTAAAAAAAAGGAAAGAATTTGTTTTTTCACTTTTGCTTCAAAACTTTTTATGTGAAGTATATTTACCCACACACACTAAAAAATTAAAATCTAGCTTATTTTTTTATTCGGAATGCAAAAGCAAATTCAGATTCAATACTAACACTTTCAAATGCTGATGACAGTGTTAGTAAAAAATAAATAAATAAATAATTTAAAAAAAATCTATACAGTAGATACAGGGTTAAGATAAACGTTCCAAAATTGAAGTTAGATCGGCGCCATCTAAAGAAGGTTACGGGCGCCTGCTCATCAGTATTCAAACGTGCTCTATTGTAGGACGATCTGGCGAACTCGTCGGCCAATGAAGTGTTGGAGAAACACGAACACAAGCAGTAGAAATACGTGCCGTGTGAGGGCTGGGCATTATCATGTTGAAATGCAAACTCAGCGTTCCGTGGAAGGAAGAGCTACATAACGGGACGTAGAATCTCGTGAATGTCCCGTCGTGCTATAAGGATGTAACGGCTGACCAAGGGGTCCTGCTCCCAAATGAAATTGTTTTACATACCAAAACTCCTGGTTATGGGTTTCTGTGTCGGATGAGCACCCCACTGCTGTTCTGGACTTTTCTAGGCATGCTTTCGCTGATCATCTTGACTAATTTCAAAGCGGAACTCATAGCTGAAAATGAGTGTACTCCAGTCTGTGAGTTTCCATGTTGAATGAGCTCGGCGCACTGAGAACGTACCCGGCGGTGTGCAACGACAAGGCACAGTCAACAAGATAACGCAATTGCTTCCGTGACTTCAGCCGCTGTTCTCTGAGTCGCCTGTCAGTGGTCACTGGAGCAACTGGTGTCCCGGTTATACGTCGGAACGCTGATAAGGACACTTCAGGGCCTGTGAGCGGCAATCGGACGTTCACTCTGTCGTCGCGCTCTGTCGACGTTCTGGATAGATCGCTACCTTATTGATGCTCTGTAGGGGTATCGTTCACTCATTCCAGTCAACGTCATTGAGTGGTAGCATAGCTCTGACCGCAGTATCAGCAGATATTTAATCTGCTGATACTGCGGTTTGACCACCCTGCTTCCTTTAGTCTAATTGCATGTCGCCTCTCAAATAGTGATATCTGTTCATACCATTCGTGAATCTATCTGCGAGGCATTGGTACAGCCCACGTAGGTCAAAGGAAACACGTTCGCATGGAAGTTATGCCTTAGCATTGGAGTGTTCCCTGTTTTACATCCTGACCCATCATCCAGCTGCTCCGTTGCAATGAGCTGCAGCTCCAACTTGTCAATCAATGGCGGCCAAAAATTAATCATTGGCAAATTCTATCGTTAGTTATGATCATACGCAATTTCTTCTCATTCAAATAACTTCTTCTTGGTGGGCCGCTTTTTATGGGATCACCGATTAAGTGTATCTTTCTCCCTCTCTGTATATATATATATATGTATACAATATATATGTAGAATGAGAGGGACAAAATACATATCTATCTATCTATATATATATATATATATATACATATGGGAAATGAAATATATGAGAGAATTACTTAACGATTGTAAGAACCATGATCCCCTACCTATTTTCATTTTTATCAACTTGCGAATTTTAAAACATACATTTGGAATAGAAAAAGTAAAAAAAGTTGAAAATACAAAAGCAGTGGAAACCAAAGTGAATCTTTTTTTATTTAAAGCTCCAAACAGAACTTGCTAAGGGAAAAGTGTTCTGAAGCTTTAAACAAAGTCAATTAACTGAACAACAAAACCTAGTTTCGTTCCGATCAACTCACTGAGACCTCTGTCGTCAATTAGCATAATGGTTATTAATTCTAAAAAAATGTTTTTATACAATTTTTCAAAACATCTATACATATATGAGGCTTTCATTGAATTGGTCTCTTCTCCCTACCCGTTTTTTTTTGTCGGAACACAAATAGAAACAAATTATACAAGGAAAAACTTGCATGTAATACCGAATTAACACATTTATAATCAAGGGAAAAAATTTAACTAATTACAATCGAAATAAATATTTATAAAATTAGTAAAATAATAAGACAATAATAATGATAATAATAAAACGCTGTACTAATTACAATTTAAAGCTCAAATTTTTATCGAAAAATTTGATTGTGAAATGTAAAGGCTAATAAGGGCCAGGTTCGAATGCGTACTTAAAATATAAATACTTTTTGCTAAAGTAAAAGGAATGGAGAAATAAATGCGACTATTTGAGAGGAATTAAGTAAAAAAAATTGCTACAAATGGAGGGGTTTTGCAAAAACAAATTATAATGAAAAAACACTACATATATGTTGTGTTTCTAAAAACTTATAATATATATAATTAATTTGTAATTTCACAAATAATTCTTCTGAGTATCCCAACATACCATTTTTTACTACTACAGTGTATTGCTTCCATCATGTATAAGTCGTTTGTAATGAATTATGCTTTTGTTGTTTTCAATTTCAATTCAAATGTTATTTGATTTTTACTTTTGTTATGCTATAATTAAATTCTTCTAATTCTACATTACTAGTAAAGTATAGTATAGTGAAAAATCGTATTAAAGTTACAATGATTTAAATGGAAATAAATTCCTTTTTTTCATTTGATTAGCTAAATTCCTTCTAACATTATTATAAAAATAATGCACAGTATTACAATCGCACTGTTACCTGTAAGGTGCTGAAGACTGTTGCCAAAGACAAGCGTAAACTAGAGCTCCGTGCCACGAGGTATTTTGTAGGCTTGGACTGATGTTACGGTCTGACAAGTGAGCATAAATAAAAACAGTAAAAATTTGAGGATGGATGTAATATTACATAAATCTTTCAATGCGTGCACATACTTAAAGCTGGTGTTTAAAAAAGTTAGCTGATAAGGAATTTTTTTTTATTGAGATACTATGATTGAACGAAATCATACAAATTACAGCAAGCTGTAGTTCCCATGTGATTTTCAAATATCATGGATACAATCATCATCGCCAAAACAGACCCATATCTAATTAAAGAAAGAACTGTTAATAAAAACTGTTATCGAATTTTTATTCAGCATTTGAAATATTGCTGTGTTATCACCCTATATTGCCAAAATTCAAATACAACGCAGATTTATTATATAGTCGAGAATGTTTGTACCCGATTTATCTGAAACAAAAATATTTATGATAAAGTTTGTAAGGTTTTAGTTAAACTAACAAAGTTTTATTTTAATTTGCCTTTTTCTATCTGTTCTTATTTCAACTTCCCGTTAGAATAAGCGCGCGTTTCAGCTTTATGCTAATTTGAAGTGGAACCAAGTTTCTATTTAAACGGTAGGTAGGAACCTCTCAGAGTGAGAGAGCTTTTAGTGTCAGACCACTGTTACTCTGTTCGACGTTCGCCTGACCAGCTAGTATTTAAATTCTAAGCCGTAGCGCTGTTACTTATTGAAATAATTCTAAGTGCGTTAGTATTAGTTAAATCTTGCTACGCACCATTTAGCATAGAGGCCAACCTCGCGTTCATAGCTCTGTGAGCAACGGCTACTTAATTTCTAATTAGTTTTAGTTGAAATTATTTGATTGTTCAGTTTAAGACCCAAGTGCGGTCGTTATTTTCTCTATCCCTCCCGAGTTGGGAAGTAGCTGTATATAATTGTGGTTTAATAAAAGAGGATTTTAAATCCTTCTGAAGTGCAGTTCTTCTACCACTTAACCACAGTTTTCTACCACAGAACATAGCTGCATTCAGCTCCCTGTTCAAGATCAGGACTCAGTTTAATTCAAGAATATGCACCGGCACCCAGTCCTGACAAGTTTATCAGAAAACTTGTAAGGTGTATTTTAATTTTATAACACTTATTTTAATTTAGCTCAACTTTCCTATCTTATTCGTTTCAACTTACAATTCTGTACCAGAATGAGTTTTTAGAAAAGCGTTGAATGCAAATGAGGAAGAGATAGTATTAAAGGTAAGTTCAACTGACTTCGTGAGAGAGAGTGACGAATCCTGAGTAGCGCGCGTTTGCCTAATACTACTTCTGACTACAGGGGTACTGGGCATACTACATCTGGTTACTGGGTTACATTTGTCTGAGCTGTTATTACGCTCGGGCTTATTATTACGTGCCTTTTGATAGTTCGCCAGCTAGTTTAGGTTACGGACCAACTACGTTAGAATTGTGTTAGCTTCGGCTAAGTCTCTTAGTTAGATATAGTTAGTTCTTACCTTTTGAGTTTAAGCCCAGTGGAGGCTTTGCGGTAAGCCCAAAGAAAGGGGCCGACTGTTAATCTTATTTTGAGTGAATAAAAAGTAATTAACCCTTCTTGAGTTTACGCTTTCTGTTCGTTGAACTTTCGCTTAACAGTTCACTAGATTCTTCGACACTTCATCAACGGAATAAAAGAGAGGAACTCTACAAACTAATGAATGTTTACTAGAATATTATATAGGTAATTTTATAGCTTAGGATGCAATTAAAATAAAACCTCAATCAGAATTTATGTATTTCAAAAATGTTTTCTGAGATTTAAAAAAATGTAAAAAGAAAAGGAGAGGGAAACAGGGGGGCGAACGCTTCTATTTCCTTTTCTAATTTTTGTCATAAGTTCAATCATATCTTTCAAGTTCTAAGGGTAATAATATCATTGTAGTGTTATTTATACAAATAAAAAGATGCGCAGACATCTCGTACGGCAAAAATGTGGTTATTCCAAAATTTTATTTATTATTGTTATTATTATTGTATCAGGGCTCGTATTTCTTTTTATCTGTTTCGCGAACGTGACGTATCCTGACTGGACAGTGAGTTGACTGCAAACTATGTCCTATGGAGTGTAGCAAAGACGACAAAATGAGAAGGGTTAAAATTACCCTTTATTTTCCCACGTTTTCACATTCTCCCGCACTTCGAGATACAAAGACCAACCACTTGTAGTCTGAACGTAAAAATATAAGACTACTAACTAACTAAAATTTAAATAAGAGCTAACTTTTAATATTTTACACAGATCACTAACACTAAGATTGGTGTTTTAAATTACTACGCTTGTAGTACGCAAACTGCGGTAAACTACAATACGTCTTTAGCTTTCGAGAGGGTTTAAACCTCTGGCCTTAAAGGCGGACAGTAACTGATGGCAAGCTCGCGTGAAGACTCGTGGCAAGATGGCTCACTCTCTCTCCTTCTACTCTGCTCTTGGCAAAAAGCCACAACTTAAATGCTTAAGCGTTAGCAAGTACAATTTGCATAAACATATTCACGCGTTAATTCTGGCCGTAAATGGAACATAAGACATGATTGTAAAGTTTTAAAATAAAATAAACGTTAGCCAAACTTAAGATCCTTACAGTTGTTCTTATTAATTTTAATCAAAGATTAGCTGTGCTAATCAGTCTAATATATGCTGTAATATCTCGCTAAGTTCGATTAATTCAAAAATTGCTGACAGTTTTGTTTTATATTTACAAAGTAAATATTATGCGTTTTGCCTTTGTTAATTCTCCACAAAAGGCAACTCCATTTCCAAGGCAAATTCTGCAGGTTTCCTTTGAATTACTATTTTTACCTCTGAACTATTCTTATTATCTCTTTTGCATTTAAGTTCATAGAATTTAAATATCAACAATTTGATTTTAATTTCAAACAAAAATTACTCTTTTGTATATCAACTATAAAACTGGAAGTCACCAATGACATTTAGCTTTTATACTGCATTTGATACAGTATGCCTACCAAGAGAAACTGAAGCATGTTCTGTTATATATGATACGCTAGAAGTAAAGAGGATATGCCTATGATACGACTAATTTTATGGCATAGTACACAGTACTGATACAGTACGCATCATAAAATGCATATAACACTACACACCTCTAAAATATCTGTATAATGATCATCATTTATCCTTTAAATGGATTTATCTTATTTTCATGAGATCAGTCAATTAGATGAGCTCAATATGCTGACTTACGTAATTAAAATTACGCTGATTCATATTCAAAGAAAAATTTAAAATTGAGAGGAAGAAAATCTTACGTGAAGATGTAGGTTCTTCCCCAGGTTTATAGAAACATAACTATTATCATTTTAAAAGGCTTTAGATTTTTCTTCGTTACTCATTTTGATATGCAACGGTATTACATCCAACACCGTTTAATGAAATCTAATTTCTCTTCTAAAACATTGTTGTCCATTTAATTTCACAGAAAATGCCTCACGAAACAGACTCCTTATCTCATTCCTGTATTCTGCCGCGTCTACCCATTTCCTCAGCTTTTAACTATCTCTGTTAGCTTTAAGTATCTCTTTTACAATTCTAATATAAACTCGGGTCTTCAATTAAATTCCTCTTCATTCCTAGCAAGAGAGTTTCTACTACGGCCAAGTTAACAGCTTAAATCTGTACTGTAATATGCATACTTTATTTAGTAGTATTTATGGATTCGAATCAGAATGAATTCAAATTAAACGTTAGGGCAGCTTTTGTAACCTTAATATATTTTCTTAAAAATATTTCATTATTGACCTGTTTATTTTATTTTCTTGCACTGTTTACATTTATAGATTCAACTACCATATGTGCCATACGTCTGAACCATTTATTTATTTTAATATGTTGTTAGCTTTGCATTAATTTCCAATAGTCTATATTTATTCAGACATTAAGTAAATGCTTACCTTTCAGTTTGTTGACAATACACTATTTTGTTTTCTCTAAAACTTCATGAAATGCTCATCAATAACTGTAAAAACTGAACTATAGAAACTTCTTTTCTAACTTTTTTATCTGACACAGTAGGCATTGTACATTATTATACATTTTAACGTTTTCTGTAAATTTGAAAATTCTAAGTTTATCATATGACACTTTATGATATTTTTATGATAATTGTGATGTCTTATTATATGACATTTTAGGATATTTATGTTCCATCTTATATTGTATGTATTATTATTTATTTTATTTCTATGTATTTTATATACATCCTTCATCTTATGTATTTTTATCCGGAAATTGATAACTATCTGTGATATAACTGACGGGGCTGGTCTCCACTGGAGGAGGCAGTCCTCCTGGCGATGTAGTTTATGTCCATCCGCTGCTTGGTATTGAGTAGTCTCCCTTTTTTAACCTCTTCTGAAACAATGCGTCTCTCTTAATAATAGCTTATGTATTTTCAAAGAATTGCCAATAGGTTTTTTTTTTTTTTTTTT
>KK119473.1:63117-94526 GCA_000611955.2 Stegodyphus mimosarum
GTTTTCCCACGCCTACGTCGAATTCTTGGTTCTTCTTTTGGCGGGCTTGGCGAGATTCGGATTTTTGTTCCAGTTCAACTCCTCGATTTTTGGACGATATTAGCAGGGGTTTGTGTGAGGGGTAGAGTTTCAGTTTATTCACCCTTTTGGCGAGTTTTGGCGATATCTAGTGTCCGGACCTGACAAAAAGCGGGTGCAGGTGGGATTGCGAAGTGGTCGTCCGGGTGGTGGGAACGTCCCAACAGGACGTTTTCGTTTTTGCATTCGGCTGACAAGAAGATAACTTTCTCGGGCGCCTTGGGCATCTTGTTGCTGCAACAGAAAGGATGAATTTGTTTTTTTAACGGGGGGCTTATGGCTCCTGTCACGTCTTACTCCATGGCTTCGGAAATAGTCCTTCAAAAATGTAAATGAAATAATTCTGCAATAGAAAAGGAAATGAAAGAAAATTATATTTCCATGCTTCAACTACCACAGAAATAATGTCCTTCAAAATGGAAAGTAAATATTTCTTCGTCAATTCTACCATCTGATGAAGACTCAGTCCGCTTCTTCAATTTATAAGAACAGAAAAAATCAATAGCCAAGCAACCTGTGTTCCGACCTGAGTTTCCTGATGGCTCTGAAGTTCGTAATACAGAAGGCTGGATGAAACTTCCAAGTTCCTGCGTACTGGGTATTCTTCGAATGTTCGGTGTCCGCCAAGCTGCCGTCGAACCCCCAAATCTCCAGGTTCACATCTTCCGTCAGTTAAGAAGTTTTTCTTTTTGAACTTTAATGTTAACTTAAATTCTTAAAGATTTTTTTTTCATCCAAAATTCTCTGGTTTAATTATTTCTTGAATTTTTTTAAAGATTCTATTATTATCAGAATTTAACTTTTATTTAAATGTTTGCTGTAAAGAATTTTGAAAGGTAGAAAATTTAAATCTTTAATATTTTTGAAGATTTGCTGATTTAACTGAGATCTGAAGAAATTTGTGAGCAGTCTTAAATTGCTCTAGTTAAAGGTATAATTTTTTTTTCCCCTTATGGTGCAATACTATAGGTACTTAACTCTGTACTTCATTATTTGAATTTTCTCTTGTTCTGGGATAAATAAGGTGTAAGAACCTTACAACTGAAAAATGAAATAGAAAATTTTAATTTGTATCTTAACTCATAAAAATAGTTATTACTTAAACAATAGTATTTGAATTGAAGTGGTTACTGTCTAAGATTGCAGTATTTGTGGAAAATATATAAATGTTTAGCTATTTGTTTTCTAAACTAAATAAGGTAGTTCCCGGGGACTAGTATAATTTTATGTTAGTAAATTTGTTTGATATCAGTGTTTTAAGGAAAGTAATAAACTAAGTTAGTATTATTGATTTTATGTGTTTACTTGAATTTCTGATTACACAACATGGTTTCACCAGTAGCAAGGCTCTTCGGGTTGTTGAAACGAAATTTAAAAGGGTACAAACACAACGCAATTCATATTTGTTTAAACTACTAGTATTTTACAGCTTAGTATATAACAATTGGTGCCGTGACTTTTGAACCAATTTTGAGCACTTAATATTTTGGTTGTTTTGAGCCATATTTAAGGGACATTATTAACTTCTTGGGGGTGTTGAACTTGATGCTGGTGATTTTATGTTTGTTTAAGTATTTAACAAGTAACATTTATTTTAAGTATTGCTATTTTTTCTTCCATCTGTCTAGACTTGATACTAAAACCCAATCAGTTAAACGGTTACAGTAACACGTCTATGCAGTGGTCGTATTTTGGTGATATACACATTTACCTTTTATTTTCTTGTGAGGGTGTATAACAGATGTGCACTTTTGTTTTGACACATTTTTATGGACTCTAATGCTCACAACACAAACAGCTACACAGAACTGCTGTTGTTATTATGTGTTAGTATCTAAGTGCTACACAATTTGATTACTGTTTACACAAAAATTCATTGTATAACAGATGTGTATTTTCTCAAAAATGTATGGACTCCAATGTTAACAACATTAACACTTACACTGTTTATTAGTTTAAAGTACTATTGTTATTTCTGTGTTTATATTAGTGTTAGTGTTCACCTGTGAGTCACAGATTAGGTTACCATTTTATCTTAGTGATTGCATTATTGTGAGTAACATATAGTTCAGTATGCCTAGAAAGAGAGTTCCTGCTAGTAGTAGTTTTTTTAGTATGGAGGAGGATCGAGAAGTCCAGGGTATGTCAGTTTTTGGGTCAGATCCTTTGGAATCTGTTCCTGTTTTTACAGGCGCAGACAGTGGAACTAGTTTAAGTGACTTCTTGGATAGGATAGACCTAATAGCCACTCATGTAGGCTGGTCAGATAAAGACAAATTGACTGTAATTAGAGTCAAGGTTGCAGGTGAGGCTGCTGATTTCATAAGAAACAACCCTAGGTTGAAAAGAGAAACCAGTCTAGAATATATTGTAAATGCCTTAAAGGAACGATTTACTTCTGTGCACAACTTGCACTCTAACATACGTGCTCTTATCCAGGCTTTTCAGAAGCCACACGAATCAGTAAGGCAGTTTGCTGCCCGTATAGAGGCACTTTCGTACAAAACTGTACCTGTAGAAAGAAATAGTGACCCTGCAGCTGAAGCTCAAAGGCAGGATTTATTACTGTCTGTATTTATTGAAGGTTTACAGCTTCATTTGAGACGATTACTGTTACCGCAGAATCATAAAACATTTACAGCTGCTAAACAACATGCCATTATCGAGGAAGATATGTGGGCTAAGAGCCATGCTAGTTGTGATTTTCCAACAGCTGAGGTTAGGGCAGTGCATGCGGCTAAGCCAGCACTTGAAAACGCTAGTACACCACCATCCGTACATACTTCAGAGCTCACTACAGCTATTAAGCTCCAGCAGGAAAATATAGCTCAGCTAACCAAAATGATGGGTTCACTTCAAACTCAAGTTCAGAGTTTACTATCACAGAGTACTCATACCAGACCCATTCAGCCCCGTTGTTACAGATGCAACAGAATTGGGCATATTAGTAGGGATTGCTACGTAAACATTGTGCCTAACCAGCACTCTAGACAGGGTCAACAGAGACTTAGAAGTAATCAGACAGCTAGGCGTAATCCCAACAACACCACACCAGCTGTTTCGAGTAACTCAAATACCACAAGTGTGACTAATAATGCTTTGAATCCCCAAGCTCCAAGCTTTAATTTAAACTAATTCAGGGTGGGGAGAAACCAGACTCCGTTTCGTCTCCTAAGGCCCTTTTGGAGGTACCATCCGTGTTTATTGTTTCCACAAGTGAGGCGTCTTTGCCTATAGTAGAAGGTTCTATATTGGGGAATAAAGTTAAGTTTTTATTGGATTCAGGAGCAACTGTGAACATCATAGAATCTAAATATATTAATTGTTTTGGCAATAAAATCTCACTGGACACCTGCAATATTTATTTGAAAGGAATAGCAGCAGAAAAGTTAAAAGTAACTAAAAAAGTCAGTTTAGTTGTAGAATTCCAGCAACAATATTTTGAAACTGAATTTTTGATATCTGACACACCTCTTTCGTCTCAGTATGGTGCTTTATTGGGAACTAAATTTCTGGTAGACAACAACATGCATTTGGATTTTTGTACTTCACAACTGTTAGGACCAAATGTAATTTTAAAGTGGAATCTAAGTCAGCCTAGTGCTATGAACTGTAATACACCTTCTAGTTCAGCTTCTCAGTCATTTTGTTACTCTGTAACCAAACATAAGTTACCACCTTTTTCTGAGAACATTATTAAGCTTACTACTCACTCTCTTAATTTTAATGCTAATACTGTTTTGATTGAACCTTTAATGGAACATGCACAAAGTAAATTTGCCATAGCCAGATCAGTTAATCAAACTTCTCAGTCTCAAGAATTTTATGTCAAAATTGCTAATTTTTCACCAGACATTCTGCACATAAACAAAGGAATGAAATTGGCCAGTGCCCAACCTGTGAATGTCATCTCACAAAATTTGGAACATATCAACAATACTACCATTGAAACAGGCGAGGATTTCGAGTCATGGGGTGGTGAATTTGATCTCAAACATTTACCTGAGCAGCAACAACAACAATTATCACACCTTCTCAATCAATATAGTAACATCTTTGCTGCCTCAGTTACTGAATTAACAGGGTGTGACACCATCTTGCATAACATCAACTTACGTGACAATATTCCTGTTAGGCAAAAGCCTTATAAAGTCCCTTACCATCTCAGGGATGAACTCGACAGACAGGTGGCAGAGCTGCTTGAAGCTAACATCATTCAAGAAAGTGACAGCCCTTACAGTGCACCTGTTTTATTTGTTAAAAAGGCTGATAACACCTACCGTTTGGTCACTGACTTCCGTAAGTTGAACGAAAAAACAATCGAAGATAGTTTTCCTCTGCCATCCATGATTGAATTGATAGAACAGTTAGGAGATGCAAATTATTTTTCCACTCTTGATTTAACATCAGGGTTTTTCCAGATGAAAATACATCCGGATGATACCTTCAAAAGTGGTTTTTCTACTCCTTCTGGGCACTATGAGTGGTTACGAACGCCTTTTGGCCTCAGGAATGCACCAAGTTCTTTTCAAAGGCTGATGTCTATCGTTTTGGCAAATCTTTCACCACTAAAAATAGGAATTTACATTGATGATATTGTCATTGCTTCCAAAACTTTTGAGGAACATTTAGAGAAATTAAAGTTAGTTTTTGACAGATTGAAGCAGCACAATTTGAAACTTAAACCTTCGAAATGTCATTTTTTGAAAGAACAAATAACTTACTTAGGCTACAAAGTTACTAAGGGTATTATTCAGCCTGACGATAAGAATCTAAAAGTTATCCAGGGTTTTGTTGCACCTAAAAATAGAAAGGAAGTTAGGCGCTTTTTAGGCCTTATTGGCTTTTACAGAAGGTTCATTCCGAATTTTGCCCAAAAGGCACTCCCTTTAACTCAGTTAACTAAAGATAAGGTTCCCTTTTATTGGTCGAAGGAAGCTCAGCAGGCATTTGATATTCTAAAAGCTGAACTTCTGAATGAACCTATTTTGGCATTACCAAATTTTAATAACCCTTTTTCTCTGTGTACTGATGCATCTAATTATGCACTGGGTGCAGTCTTATGTCAGGAAGATTCAAATGGTTTTCAGCATCCAATATGTTATGCGAGTAGGAAATTGAAAGGTCCTGAAACACGTTACAGTACTGTAGAGAGGGAAATTTTGGCAGTTGTTTGGGCCACAGCTCATTTTAGACAATATCTTCTTGGTAAACCTTTTACAGTGTATTCTGATCAAGCTTCATTATCACATGTTTTAAAACTTAAGGATCCTACTTCTAGAATTGCACGTTGGATTATGGGTTTATCCCAGTTTGATTATAAAATTATTCATAAGCCAGGTAGATTGAATTTAACAGCTGATTACTTATCAAGAGCAGTAAATGTTACACAATTAGTTCAGACTTCCTTTACATCTGAATTGTTGGAATTATTTAAGAAAGAGCAAGCTTCTGATCCTTTTTGCCAGCAAATTTTAATTGATCTTAAGAATAACAAGTCTCCAACGCCTAATTCTCAGATATTTTTTGTAAAGGAAGATATTTTATATTGCAAGTACAAGAAACCCAGTTCACGGTGGCAGAAACAAGATAGGCTAGTTGTTCCTAAAACACTAGTGTCCAGAATCTTGCAGGAACATCATGATTCACCTACGGCTGCACACTCAGGCTATCACAGAACACTTCATCGTGTTCAGAAGTCATTTTTCTGGAAGGGCATGCATAAGCAGATACATAATTACATTCAGTCCTGTCACTCCTGTATCCAGAGGAGGGGTCATAGACCTTCCCATAAGGCTCCCCTTATGAGAATGCCTATGGCTACCCGTCCCATTGAGCGAATTGCGATGGATATAGTGGGTCCCCTTCCAGTTACCCTGGCAGGCAATAAATATATTTTGGTCGTAACTGACTATTTTTCACGTTGGCCTGAGGCTTATCCTTTGCAGGATACCACATCCAGATCCATTATTGAGAAATTGGAACAGTTTATTTCAACTCATGGGGTACCTCAGCACATTGTTACAGATAAGGGTACTAATTTTATTTCTCAAGCTATAATGGAAGTTTATAAGAAATTGGGGGTTACTAAACATACTACTACGAGTTATCACCCACAATCTGATGGTGTAGTTGAGAGGTTGAATGCCACTTTAATTAACTCACTTAGTCACTTAGTGTCACAAACGCAGGAGGATTGGGATAGACATCTGCCTTTTGCCTTATTGGCTCACAGAACTGGTCGTCATAGTGCACTTCAGGAGTGCCCAGCTTTCATTTTATATGGCAGGGATCTTTGTTTGCCTATTGATTTATTATTGCAAACCACTTTTAGAACCTATGATGACACAAACAACTATTCTAAAGATTTAATCTTGAGATTACAAAAGGCTTTTAAAGTAGTAAATCAGAATTTAACGGAGGCTGCAGATAAGCAAGAAATTTCACGTGAAAAGATTTCGCATGATAAGGAGATAAAAGTGGGAGATATGGTGTATTTATACACTCCTGTAGTTCAGCCTGGTATGGCTAGAAAACTCTCCAAGTTGAATCAGGGGCCTTTCAGGGTTATTGAGCAAGTGACTAAAGTCAACTATAAAATTGCGTCCATCTCAAATCCTGCTCAGATTCAGACGATACACGTGGACAGGCTCACGAGAGTTCCTGAGAGAATAAATTTTCCCACGTTACAGAGGGATGACATAATTTCATCGGACAACGTACAGAATTTGTCGCACGATTCACCTTATCATTTAAGGCCAAGGGATGCACATGGTTTCGTGTATAAAAAGTGATTTGCCATGTTCGAAAGTCTGTAATTTGATTTGTATAAAATTCAGTAGTAGTAGTAGTCATTTTATTGGTAATTGTATTCTATGTAGCTAATTTTGTATTACTTAGTATGGTTGTGTAGTATTCTTGGTTTATCTTTGGTCGAGTGTTGCTTTTGGGTTTTTACATGTTTAGGCATGTGAGGTAGTGATCATGTTGTCTTGGAATTTAACCTTCTAGTCTCAATAGCCTGGTTTGTTTTTTTTTGGAGGTTTTTGCAGGGCTGGTCCTTGTGGGTTGTCTCCACTTCTTTAAGTTCAAAATTTTTTGTTTTGGTTGTCCCATTTCTTGGTACCAGGGACTTGTTTAGGTTAGAATTTTGACTTGATGGTTTTCTTCCCACCTTCATGGTGATTGTCTTGTCCTTAGATTATGCAACTCATTTGATTTTTGCCAGGGATTGATTTGTAGTTTAGTTTGCGCTGTACAGTTGCAGTGTTATTCTTTTGCACTCTTTTAATATTGGGGTGCCAGTCGTTAGGGAATTGAAATTATGTGTACTGTTAGGGAGAATTTATGGTTGATACTGTAGGCATTTCCTTACAAACTTTCTTTCGGGTTTGTAGTGTCACTTTTATTTGGTGATTGATTTTGCAGGTAATTAGTAGCCTGTTTGCATTATGTTTTGTGTCAAGCGCTTTTAGCTCTTGATTTGTTTTGGTTTCGAACACCCGTATACTTAGTGGTATTTGTTTATTTACTTTTCACTTTAGTTGTTTATGGGGGGTATCGTGTTGATTACAATTTGTTTACGTTTTTATTTCAGGGCGTGTCACTTGTTGCTTGCCAACACTTTTTGATTGATTTGTATTTAGTTGTACTCCAGGAAGACTTCTTGACCCTCTTACATACAGTTGTTTATATATATATTTTTTTGCTAACCATTTTTTTATGGTAGGATTTGATTATGATGATACCTGGTATCCTTTTCTGTGATTGACAAGTGATTATACCAACACCTTACTTACTACTTCGTATAATTGAACACTTTGTAAACCTTTTTCCATTGACTGTGTGTCGGAAAATTTTTGGCTTGCCAAAAATTTTTCCCCGATCACGGGAGGGATGTTGTGTAGCAAATTTTCATGTAACACTTAATTATTTAAGTTTGACTTAAGATTAATTTTCATTATTCTAAATTTATGCTACACAACGTTATTTTATTTAATATCTTGTATTTATATTTGCTTTGGTTTAATTTTAATTAGTGGTTTTGGTACTTTAAGATTTGTACGTCTCTTCCACTGGTTACTCGTAAACGCGTTGAAACAGACAATGGAATTAGGTGCTTTCGTAGGTAATAAACTTGATTTAAAATTACTTAACTTAGGTTGATTCTCATTTAACTTATATCATTGGATGCAGAAAAATTAGCCTTTTAATTTAAGAGTACTTTCAAGTCTCTAGCTTAAACAGTTTTTAAGTTACAGTTAATTATTCAACGAATTTTTGCACTTCGAGTATTTTTTTTGGTTGAGGGGGAAAGGATTGAAAAGCGTCACTTTTGCAGTTGATTTCCAAGCCTTTGCTTAGGAATTTTTGTCCGTTGCCTAGGTTTGCTGGTTTTCCCACGCCTACGTCGAATTCTTGGTTCTTCTTTTGGCGGGCTTGGCGAGATTCGGATTTTTGTTCCAGTTCAACTCCTCGATTTTTGGACGATATTAGCAGGGGTTTGTGTGAGGGGTAGAGTTTCAGTTTATTCACCCTTTTGGCGAGTTTTGGCGATATCTAGTGTCCGGACCTGACAAAAAGCGGGTGCAGGTGGGATTGCGAAGCTGTTGGGACGTTTTCGTTTTTGCATTCGGCTGACAAGAAGATAACTTTCTCGGGCGCCTTGGGCATCTTGTTGCTGCAACAGAAAGGATGAATTTGTTTTTTTAACGGGGGGCTTATGGCTCCTGTCACGTCTTACTCCATGGCTTCGGAAATAGTCCTTCAAAAATGTAAATGAAATAATTCTGCAATAGAAAAGGAAATGAAAGAAAATTATATTTCCATGCTTCAACTACCACAGAAATAATGTCCTTCAAAATGGAAAGTAAATATTTCTTCGTCAATTCTACCATCTGATGAAGACTCAGTCCGCTTCTTCAATTTATAAGAACAGAAAAAATCAATAGCCAAGCAACCTGTGTTCCGACCTGAGTTTCCTGATGGCTCTGAAGTTCGTAATACAGAAGGCTGGATGAAACTTCCAAGTTCCTGCGTACTGGGTATTCTTCGAATGTTCGGTGTCCGCCAAGCTGCCGTCGAACCCCCAAATCTCCAGGTTCACATCTTCCGTCAGTTAAGAAGTTTTTCTTTTTGAACTTTAATGTTAACTTAAATTCTTAAAGATTTTTTTTTCATCCAAAATTCTCTGGTTTAATTATTTCTTGAATTTTTTTAAAGATTCTATTATTATCAGAATTTAACTTTTATTTAAATGTTTGCTGTAAAGAATTTTGAAAGGTAGAAAATTTAAATCTTTAATATTTTTGAAGATTTGCTGATTTAACTGAGATCTGAAGAAATTTGTGAGCAGTCTTAAATTGCTCTAGTTAAAGGTATAATTTTTTTTTCCCCTTATGGTGCAATACTATAGGTACTTAACTCTGTACTTCATTATTTGAATTTTCTCTTGTTCTGGGATAAATAAGGTGTAAGAACCTTACAACTGAAAAATGAAATAGAAAATTTTAATTTGTATCTTAACTCATAAAAATAGTTATTACTTAAACAATAGTATTTGAATTGAAGTGGTTACTGTCTAAGATTGCAGTATTTGTGGAAAATATATAAATGTTTAGCTATTTGTTTTCTAAACTAAATAAGGTAGTTCCCGGGGACTAGTATAATTTTATGTTAGTAAATTTGTTTGATATCAGTGTTTTAAGGAAAGTAATAAACTAAGTTAGTATTATTGATTTTATGTGTTTACTTGAATTTCTGATTACACAACATGGTTTCACCAGTAGCAAGGCTCTTCGGGTTGTTGAAACGAAATTTAAAAGGGTACAAACACAACGCAATTCATATTTGTTTAAACTACTAGTATTTTACAGCTTAGTATATAACAAAATTAAGTAGCTGGAACTACGTCCATCCTGGCTAATTATCCATTTAATTGCAAAATTAATACACAGAAGCTCAGAAGTATATACAGTACATTCATTTCTTATGCGAAATTGGTGATACTCACTTTCAATATCATCTTCAAAAATAATGTAAGCAAAACCAACTTTATCATCAATCCTACTACCGTCCGTATACAACACAAGTGAGAATGAATTTACATCAGTGTCCATACTATCTAGAATATGTATTGGTTGTCTTACGGAAGGATGTGGAAGAACAGACAAAGGCAATAAACGATCAAAATGAGAATTGGAGCAGTTTGCAAGACTGTTCTTGTAATCTACAGAAGTCAGAATAAATAAAACCAGCGGTGGAAATCCGGCAAGAGAGAAAACAGCATTGTAACTAATAGTTTGATAACCCTTTATAACTCGCAGTAAAATTCGTCTTTGAACTCGAAGCAGGCATTTAGAGTTAATTTTCTTTTTTAGAGACAGTCCCCAAGCTCTACATCCATATGAAATAAAGGGAACAATGCCTTGTTTATAAATAAATTAACAATGGTATTGCCAATAGGTTGTCTTAATATTCCCCAGTCGGTTAGTGTTTGGGAGGTATAGCTGTTCGATCTTAAATGAAGTTTCTGGTGCTCCCAACATTTTACCTGTATAAGGTATTTCTTGCACCTTCTTAGCATGCCATCGGGGTGTAATCGTCAACCACGTTCGGCGCATATTCGATAGGTCCTTGATTCGAGTCCCGGCGACGGTATTGTTCATTTTTCATGACTCCTGAAAAAAAATCTTAATGACCATCAAATGCGTCAAAAAAATCTTAATGACTCTACACTGGCGACCGAACTAAAAAAGGTGGTGGGTGATGATTCTCCACCACCAGGATTTGGTGACTGGGAACCCCAGGACAGGACAGGACAGGACTAAGTGTGGGAAGCACCAACACATCGCCATTGGCAGAACTTGTGTCGCTCCTTCACACTAACCGTCTTGAGAAGAACACCTAAAAATATGCCAACAGCACGCGGTGTTCTAAGGTGGTCACCCTCCCAAGTACTGACCGCGCCCGATGCTGCTTGACTTCGGCCCAAGGGTTGACTTCCGGAGTACCTTTGCAATTAAATGCAATTACCTCCACAACATAATTAAGAAAGACTAAGATGGTTAAGAGTAAACAATAGCAAAGAACAGTAGACAGAAGAAATAAAGATTAAAAGAAGTAGGAAATAGATAAGGAGTCCGGCATGGACTAGGGGATCTTCGAACTTCTTTCACTGAGTGAAAAGAAGGGTGAAGAGGAGTTAGATAGAGATCCTTCAATCTTCCAAACTTTCATAGAAAGTAGGAAGATCGAGGAGAAGAATAGGAGGATTCCTGAAAGCATTGTGCTGAAGGAATGAAAGGAAAGTGGTTACGGCCGGGAAGCTGAATAGCCCCAGGGCTCGGGAAAGGTAGTTAAGGTATCGCAGAGAGTCGCAGAGATTGCTAATGCCTTGGGGATGGGCGGTGGGGGGAAGCAGGTCTTGCAATCTAAAAGCTTGCTTCGTGAGGGGGAAAAGACTGGAATGTGGGGGGGGTGTTTGAGCTTCGACTTGTGGCGGGAGAAACGTGCCTTATCAGGAAATCGGTGTGCGAATATTTCAGCATGGTATGGCCGTTTGAAAAGTTTAAAAGGGGTTTAAAAGGCCGTTTGAAAGTTTAACAGGGGTTTTAAAGGCCGTTTAAAAGGGGAAGTATATAAGGTATTTCTCCAGCCTTCTTAGCATGCCTTCGTGGTGTAATGGTCAAGCACACTCGGCGCGTGTTCGAGAGGTCCGTGGTTCGAGTCCCGGCGAGGGCATTGCTCATTTTTCATGACTCCTGCTTCAAAAAAATCCTAATGATTCTACACCTGTACTTGTAGAAACTGAACTGCAAAAGTATGTGCATACCATAAAATATTTTAATGATATAAATAGATTTTGTTTTTATTTGTGATATTATATCACGTTCATTTCCATGTAAATTGAACAAAAGTTCGGTTTTATTAGATTTCATCATCAAGACTTTAAGAAAGTTGTGCACAAGTATTAAAGCAAACACTCCATTGTTATAACAGTTTGTATAAAAGCTGAACATTTTCTTAAAATATCGTTTATTTACATTTTAGGCACATGCTTTTGGGTTAAGAGGTTAAGAAAACAATTATTATCGGTTGTTTTCTAATCTTTCGGATATTTTGCTGTCGTAAAATGTACAGCAGTCACAATTTTTTTTTTGGGAGGGGGATGGGTAACCTCATTTTTATAGAACAGAAAGCACATCTTACCATTTTTATTCTATTTAAAACTATAATAAGAATTTATGTTGTTTCTTTAGTAAAAATGCATCATTCTGCACTCAACCAAACCTGCTGAGTGTGTTACTTTCTTTAAGTAATAATAATGATTATTAAACATAGTGTAGAGAAAAACGATTATGTTTAGCAATAAATAATTGAAAGAAAATATGGAAACAAATCATATATGTATTTAATGTACTGAAGTGCCAATGCATTAAGAACAGATATCTTTATGGAAATATTGTGGCGCTGCTACCTTAGTTTTTCGCAAGAGAAGATGTTTCCGTAAGATGCACGTGTAGCTGGATGTCTAGCAGTCTCTAAATAATTGTTAAAATTGGCATGATGAGTAAATTTCGCGAATTAGAATAATTTTCTTTGAGAAGAAAATCTGATGTGCACAACACATGACTTCCTTGTACGGAATATTAAATTATTATCATTTTCCTGCCTTTCATTTTTAAACTTATTTCCTCGTTATTATTCCTTATTATTTCGTGGACATTAGAGATATCTTTCTCATGTAATTAATTCAGTTCTCACTTCGCGATAAGGCAAAAATACACGAGACCTCAAAATATCTTTATTAAAAAGTGAAAAATGTAAACATAAAATACCAAACACAGTAAAACAATTATTTTTTTTTACAATTTACAATTAAAATTACAGTTTCTACAGAACAACAAGCTATTCGGCAGATTTTTCGGGGCACAAAACTGGAAGTTTCCTTTTGGACTCACTCTGCAAAAAGACACTGAAGGCGTAGAAACTGTTTGAATTTGTTGTGGACGCTATGCTGAGTCAATATATGGGATAATTTAAAACTTAACTGATAATTCCAGAATGGATTAAGCATGATTTAATTCGCAAAAATTAAGGAAGACGTTATCTTTATTGTTGAGTAGCTTAGTTTCTTTAGATCGGCAATAAATCCACTATTCTCCTAAATTTCAAATGTAAACAAATATGGCTAATATGCTAAATAAATATTAGGCTTAGTCGCCCTTAAACAACTTTAAAATTGTTGATAATTCTACAATTATTGCATGCAGGTTAACTAAGGCAAAAAAACCTTAACCGGAAGGTAAGAACAACATAATTTAATAATTTTTAAAGAACAAAATGCACAATTTACAAACATATAAGAATAACGAAACTGAGTTCACCGAGCCGACTAACAGTGCGGATGTATATATATATACTTTTGGTGATTGTAACCAAATTAGTTAGATTGTAACCAAAATAGGAGGATGTTCTGAGGCAACTCGTCTTTGAGTTATTCGAGATACATACACACATACGTACGTATGCACAGACGCCGCGAAAAAATCTCTTCAGAATCCATTTTAAATCAGTTTTATAATTTTTTGCGGGAAAGTCCTTTATTCTGTCCTTACATGCAGATGTCAGGCAAAAACATCGTTAAATTGCATTCGATAGCGGTTAAAATGTATATTTTCTTTGAAATATTGTACCCGAAATTTTTCGCGATTACAATACTTCGTACAAGGAAGTAAAAAATATGTGTTGAAATTATGATTTACTCAATTTCAGAAATTACTTGAGGTCAGGGTTTTCTCATTTTACATTATCATGTGCCTAAGAAGAAGACTCAGATAGCGGAAAAGACAGAGTAATTAGCCAGTTTCAAGGCAGAGACAACCTTTAATGACCGGTATCTTTGAAGCTTTAATCGTAGCGGATGTAAACAGCGACATCAAAACTTAGCTTTAGTGACGGCGAAATTAAATGAGGTACCCAGCTGGATAGTTAGCATACAGGCTGAATAACATTGGCTACAATGTGTGAGCTCCAGATGCCGAAGATCCACGAGACTACCATTTCGTATTGCATGAAAAAACACGCTTAACGTTTTGGTTGGATCAGAGAACACTTTCATTGGTACATTGAAGATGGAATCGAGTAGCACGAAGTTATGTCTCGAATGCATCATATAAATCGCAGGCTAATAATATGGTAGGCTATAAAGCTGTTGCAACTGTACAAAACTATGGCGGCTTGGTTATGCCTTTTTATTTTCATTTTATTTACTTTATTATTTATTTGGACAATGTTTGAGACTTCTGGTACTTGCATTCAACATTCTTACTGCATCTAAAAACATATAGAACTCCTGGACGATCCTTTACGTTTTTTCTGCTATCCAGCTTGAAATGGACAACAGTTGCTTTACTGTTAGTTATACTAGGGAAACTGCTGTCTGTCTCAGATGTCGACTGACTACTACGTGGTTCAAAGAAAATCCCATTGTATTATCCCTGCTGGAGAAACCACTGAAAAGCCTGGACATAAAAAATTTTGTACACCTTTATACCACTCTGGAAAATTGTGTGCACATGCATTATTGACAACCAGCGTCCTTAGCTGATTTATGGGAAACTGTATTGAAGTTTGGACGACTATACCTCTGGAAAACTTCTTGAGACGTGCATGTGGCAGCCGTTGTCAAGGCAAAGAGAGCAGCATTTCTTTACTAATAACCTATCTCTAATTTAGTGGCACTTCAGTGTATGAAACTGAAAGCGTTCATTTAATATGCCTCTTCTTTCCACCAAATCATTATTGCAGTGATGTATGATCCATTCATTCATAACCCCTAAAATTTCTTAGAATAAAGCTTTAAGTACAGTAAAAATGTGGTTTTTACATTAGTCCCCCCCCGAGAGTCGACATAGAGAATTCTGCGAAGCTATTAGCTCGGATCTGTACCTAGACAGTATCGGCCACGGGGATATACAAATTACGACCCTAATGATTCTGGAGGCCCCGGAATGCTAAAAACATTTTCATATTCCGATTAACGATTTCAAAATTCATGGAATCAGTTTCGTCAATTTTATCACTCTAAAACTCATATCACTGTCAACCATATCACTCTGAAGCTCTACCAATCTACAGAACATTCTTCCTGAAGTAAATTTTATGCTCTCATGTCAGAGTTCTTTTATTTACCTCCTTACATATGGTCTAACTTTATTATCACGATGTACTGCAACCATTCATTTTGCGGAAGATAATTGGTTTAAAATGTTTAAGATGAATATCACAATATCAACGTTAATGATTTTGTTTTATTTCAAATTTTAATTCGTCTTTCAAAATGTCCTTTTTATTAGAAAAAGCGATATCAAATTATGATACAATTTTACCTATTTTTTACACAACAATACAACTGTGTATTATAATAGATTATAAATTATTTCTCCCGCTTTCTTCGCATGTCTTCGTGGTGTAGTGATCAACACGCTCGACGCGTAACCAAGAGGTCCGTGGTTCGATTCTCGATGAAGGCGTTGCTCATTTTTCATGTCTCCTGCTTCGAAATAACCTAATGTCTCTACGCTGGCTCCCGAACTAAAAAGGTGGTGGATGATGATTTTCCACCACCGGGATCTGGCGATTGGGTCCCCAAAACCACAGTCGCCCTTTAAAAGGAGGAGTATATATCCCACCTTCTTCGCATGCGTTCGTGGTATAGTGATCAGCACGCTCTACGCGTAACCGAGAAGTCTGTGGTTCGATTCCCAGCGAAAGCCTTGCTCATTTTTAATCTTCTTCTGCTTTCAGAAAATCCTAATGACTCTGCAAGATGAACATTTGCTTTTGAGGTTTCCGATAGAGTATTTTGCAGTAAACATTAGACGTTTTATTTTCTTGATGCTTATGCACGATTAAGTTTTCCCTTCATTTACCAAGCTCTCTATACGCTGCCTTCTACAAACTACAGAATTAATTGTACATGAGCAAGTATTCCATATTTTGTGTTCTGACTCTAATAATACCAAAAGAAGCGTTCATTTGTGATCTAAAGCTCTTCTGCGCTACACCAAGCCTTAAGCCTTGCATAGGAAAATTAATGGGCTTTGTCTCGATCACTAGGTGAAGTATTTCATCATCTACACCCGACGAATCTTTTCAGTCATGCGCATGAAATTTGGAAAGCTGCTTTGCATGGATGAGCTATCGCTTGTGCACCTCTAAATATTTCACACAAGTGGTTTGCTGACTTGAATGCCTTACAACATTTTTGGATGTTATAACCGAGTGTTAAATTACATTCCATCTTATCAAGTTTTAATGCCTCATGGATGTGATGAAATTTTCTCACATACGCATAATTTCGTTTCCATAACCTATGAAGAAATTCCCGTATCCTGCTGATGAAGAATAATGTAGATACGTTCTGAGCTACTACGTAAGAAAATACTGCCTTAAATTTAATACATGAATGATTGTGGGGCATTTGAAATATGATTCATGATGTTTTTAGGTTCAGTATATTTATTGATTTTAAGTATAAGACATAAAATCTATATCACCTAAATTCTATTCTAAATGGCAAGAGATGTCAAAAGAATGACAGATGATCCTCATATGTTACAGAAATCGAATGCAAGTTCAAGACAATTTTATTTTAAAAAATGAGAACAATTTGATATAAATGTTATAAATAATTTACTGACAAAGTTTCCAATACAGTTAAAATCTGAATTTTGACGATGGCATTAGTCGCATTGTTTCTATTACTATTACCTAAAGGATAAACGAAAATAAATATAAACGAAATTTGCCAACATGTGTAATAACATTATCTATTATATCTAACATTGCACTACATGGATTGACTCTTTCGCATGAGTAGAGGCCAAAATCTGTTCCTCTCAAACATCTGATATGCGAATCATCTCAAACATTTGATATGCCCATATATGCGAATTTTTGTTGGAATGGATTTCTTTCCATCGTGCCAAATCGAATGCTACACCTTTAGCAATAACCTACTTAAATGAAGCGATTACTTCTCTTTTGGTTATCTTTGTGCGGTTTCATCCGCTATGTGCAGTTTTTCCTTAAGACAGGAATGCAACTACGAGTATCAATAACTAAGCGTTGTCACAAAACAAAAGAGAGAGAAGGTGCATTCAGAAAAAGAGGGCTATTTTTAATCGCTTCAAACAAATGACTGACTGGCTTGTCAATTTACAAATCCCGAAAACAATGAGCCTTACACTAACGTTATGAGAAAACGCTGTAGGTAGAAAAGGGATGCAGGCGACTCGCCGATCTCTGAATGCACAGGCTTTTCAGACGACTTTGCTGTAAAAGAATTAAAATAACCGAACATCATCAAATTAAACTAATTCTTAAATCTTTTCTTACACTACATCTATTGAAAATTTTGACGTTTAATTAAATAGTATATTCAATACTTCGAAAAAAGGAAAACTTCGTTTAATCAAAGCTGTGAGATTCCAAGCACACAAGCATGCAATATGCAGAATAGTACTGTAATACAGGGATAAATAGAAAGGGCTAGGTCATTCCTTTGTTCGACTCCTCGCCGACGCGAGCCTCATGGAGGGGGTTAGCTGGTAGTAATCTGACGTCACTGTGATGCACCTGCTCTGATTTCGCGCGTTTAAAACTGTAGTTTTATTCAGTTTGCGAGACGATTTTCTGGAGGTTGCATATCTCAAATTAAATTTTAATCATACATATTTGTTTTCTAATAATGCAAATATTTAAAATAATTCGTGTATATATATAGTTTTAATCAGTTTTCCTTTTAAATTCTGCATTTAAAGTATCCTTTGTGTAATATGGCTTCTTGTGCTGTAGCAACGTGCCGTAACACTTATAGAAATACGAAAGGAAGAGATATTGTATTTCATGCTTTCCCAAAGGACAATTTGATTTTGACGAAAGAATGGATACATAAATGTCGAAGACAAGATTTTATTAATGTGAAAAACGCAAGAATTTGCAGCGAACATTTTCTGTGCAGTGATTATGAAGATGATATGAGAAATCGCTTGCTTGGATTGCCACAAAGGAAACTGTTGAAATGCAATGCTGTGCCGAAAGTAAATTTATCGTGTGATGTAAACGAAATAACACCAAGAAATCGGAGACATTTGAAAAGAAAACTAATGCAGAGTGCTTTTGAAAGACTACACGAGTTAAGTCCAAAGAAAATTTATTTTGAGGCCGAGAACGAAATTAAAGCTGACAATAATAAATCAAATGTGAATGATTTTGAAATAAAACTTACAAACGACAATGCCGTAAGTGACAATATCTCTGAATGCCCTAATTGTAAAGATAAACAAGAATGCATTGATAATTTGAAGAACAAAATTATATTCTTAGAAAATTGTAATAAAATATTGAAAAATAGAGAAAAGAAAAATTTTAGAATGTTTGCTCAGCGACAAAAAAGGTGGACGACATCTAGAAAGAAATTTGTATCGGAAATTCAAAAATTAAAATCCCAAATAGCAAAATTTAGGAAAAAACAGCACAGATCGGAGAATTTGGAAAAACGCCTACAGCATATTTTTACAAAGACGCAGATTAACGCATTGCTAGAAAAGAAGGAAAAAATCAGGTGGACTAGTGAAGATATTTCACGCTGTATTGTCATAAGAGCTCTGTCATCTAAAAGCTACGATTTTTGGAAAGAAAAAATGGGCATTCCTTTACCTAGCACTAGCACATTAAAGAGATGGTGCGCTAAATTTTCATGTAGCCCAGGAATTCAGAGTGATGTTCTTGCTGTAATGAAGGAAAGATGCGAATATTTGAATTCTGTAGAAAAAATATGCGTTCTCAGTTTCGACGAAATGCATATAGATTCTAAACTCTGTTACGACTCTAAACTGGACCAAATACTTGGTCCTTTTCAAAAAGTGCAGTTTGTTTTAATCAGAGGTCTCATTTCGCAGTGGAAATAACCAATATTTTTTGATTTTAATACTCCAATGAAGCAAGAACTTCTTTTTTCACTCATAAGACATATTCAGTCATCTGGAGTAGAAGTGAAAGCAATAGTGTCTGATTTAGGAGGATCTAGTACTTTGTGGAAAGAGTTACAGATTTCGATCAATAGTTCTGAGTTTCCAAATCCAGTATTGCAAACGAAAAAAATATGGGTTTTTGCAGATTTAGTGCACTGCCTCAAATTACTAAGAAACCACTTTTTAGATAAAGGATTTATTTTAGAAGATGGAACTGTTTTAAATGTTGATATTATTAAAGAGGTTTTAAATAGAGATTCAGGAGAAATTAAATTGTGTCACAAACTAAAACCAAATTATTTAATGGTCAAGGGAAAAAGCAACGAGAGGCAGAAAGTCGCTCCAGCGAAAACATTATTTTCAAGAACTACCGCGAAAGGTATACTCCACCTCACAGGAAATCAAAAAGCATCTGACTTCTTTGAGTTAATCGACAGTTTTTTCGATATTATGAATAGTACCAAGCCATACCCTCCTTCAGATAAAATACTTAAAGCAGCATTTGGATTAAATGAACATCATGAAAAACAAATTCAAGTTTTGGAATTAATGAAGAAAGTCATTGGTGGATTAAGAGTTCAGGGAAAATCCAACATGCTGCCTTTCCAAAAAGGAATAATAATTTCAATAAATTCTCTTTTTGGCCTACACCAGAATCTGAAATCATCGTATGATGCTAAATATATTTTAACATCTAGATTAACTCAGGATGCACTTGAAAGTCTCTTTAGTCAGTCTCTTTAGTCGAGGGCTTGGTAGGTTTAATGACCATCCATCACCTAGTGAAGTTATACGCCGCTTAAAGCAATTAATACTTGCTAATAAGCTGCCAAAATTATCGTCAAAAGTGTGCACGACTAAAGAAAGCAGAAATATTGATTCATATTTAACATCAGAACTACTTGAAATGGCTTTGAAAACTGAGGAGGAAGATGCTTTTCCATTCAATACTATTGATGATTTGGATTTGGATTTCATAGAGGAACCTTCTCCTATGGCTTGGGAATTAGAATTGAATTCCGCCAGACAATTTTCGACCGCCGAAAAAGAAGCATTAACATATGTTGCAGGTTATATTGTCTACCGTGTGAGAGACAAAGACCCGTCATTGGGAAAAATATCTAAAAATAGTGCTGATGAACCAATATTTAATTCAGAATGGATTAAATTATTCTCCTTAGGAGGTTTGACTACACCTTCCCATTCATGTATGAATACGGTTTACGAGTTCGAAAAAATATTTTGTGCAGTTCATGGTACAACTTACTACAAAGGGAATCATGTAATTGGCTCTTTAATAAATAAACTGGAGAAACATTATCCTGAAGTTAACAAAGAAGCAATTCGTTTATTTTGCAGAGTGCGAACTTTTATTAGAATACGTTTCTTAAATAGAAATGCATATGTTTTTTCCCAAAGAAAAGCAACTCAAAAGGCAAAAAAGTGGATTGCTTCGAATGTGGCAGCCAATAAATAATATTTCAACAGCTTGTAGTTGAATTGCGACTGTACAAGTAAGCATATATAATATGTTTTGATTTGAAATATTTTTAGATGACATTTTAGAAGTTAATAGCATAAAGCATATTTCAAATAAGAACTAATTTTATTAAGTTATTTTTATTGTATCCTGTGTTATTATTAATTCGATTTTGTGCTAGCTTAGCATTCTAGACAAAATAGAATAGTATAATATTAAAGTAATTGGCATAAGAAGACTTGTCTCATTAATCTCCACTTTTGAAAAATTAAATAATGTTTTAGGTACTGTGAGTAAAGTTGTTTTGTCTAAATTAAGATAACAATCTTACATGTATTTATTTAAATGTAATATGATGAAAGCCTAAGTTACAAAATTATTTAAAAAAATATCTATTATTATGTTGAATCGGAAGAAAAATATGCCAATGTAAAATTTACAATTAGGCTGAAACTCAAACTTAGATTAGCAGAAATTTTGCCATATATAACCATACATGTTTAAAGCTATGCCAATTTAAGGTTGTTTTTGGTTAATTTTAAATAGTTGTTATTATAGTTATCTTAGAAGCAGTAGTAGAGTTCTCTTAGTTAACATGCAGATAAATAAATGATTAGAAATAAACAGGCATGTAAAGAAAAAAAAAATCCCTGCAAATTAAAAAAAAGGAACTTTATGCTAAGAGTAGCGCATTTTGTCTGTTATTTTAAAATTGAGTAAGTACTATTAAATTTTTTAATGTTCAATGTAAAATGCATACTGCAGTAACATTGTCTCTTCCAAATTATAGCTATCTTTCACACACAGCTTATTTTAAACGCTGGTTCTTCAAATTTAAAACGCTAATTTCTATGTTGTGAATTGCATCTCCGCGCTCAGTGTCATCCTGGCTACGTCATCACTCCTCACTGCTTGTTTCAGGGGGAAAAGGTCTATGAGCTAGCCCTTCTCTTTTAAGTCCTGACTGTAATACGTAATATGTTTCAGAATGGTTTATATGCAAATTCGTGCGAATATTACAATTATATGCAAAATTCAAACCTAAAACAAGCTAAGAATTTTGTTAAACATATTTACCATATTCTAGCATCATATTCCTTATTTTTGTTAATAATTAAATTTGAAAACTAGATTTATTATTCTATTGCGAAATTGACTTCATCTTTTGTCTGAGAAATATGATTACTCAATTTGTAATTGTTTTTTTTTTACAAAAGTATATTCTGTTACAGAAATTATTTTCAAGTAATACAGAATGGTGCTGAAGGTGAATTTTCTGCATAGATTACAGATAATGTCTCTTTTTTTCAAAAGTCGTTCAAAAGCGAAGGTAGTTCGTATAATAAAAACCCTAATGAAGGAGATATTCTTTACTCTAAACATTATATGATTTTGTCTGAAAACTAGGAAAATTTCTGAGCCTGTAGAGTTTAACAGAAGTCCAAATTTTGTAGCATAGTAATGGCCGTAGCTTTGGTAGTTATCAAATTCGAACTGTAAAAACTGAAATTTTCAACGCTGTCTTGAACAATTTCGTCCTAGTAAACATCACAGATAAACCAATTCTGTGATGTTCCTGTGCAATTAGGTGCTCATGGTCTCAGCATTTGTTATATGCAGAAATTATTGTGTTGTGAAATTTCTGTTTGGGACGTGACATTTAAGGTATAGGCCTAAGTTCTAATAGTCAATTTCGAGGAAGTTTTTCAAAATATTTTATTTCCTTATTTTAAAGTTTATATGTTGAGATTTACAAAAGTGTTTTTTATTTTGTTTCT
Source organism: Stegodyphus mimosarum (assembly GCA_000611955.2). NCBI lineage: Eukaryota > Metazoa > Arthropoda > Arachnida > Araneae > Eresidae > Stegodyphus > Stegodyphus mimosarum. Next base: position 85,494 of record KK119473.1, read on the forward strand.
CCGATCGTTAGAAGGAGAATTAAGTCTGTTCTTGTTCTGAACTGAAGTTTCTGTTTAAGAACCCGAAAGTTAATATCTAAAGGTGCACAGACTACTCTCTATGTTTTTAAAATGATAATTTTTCATTTGATGCCTTTGCTGAATTTAAAAAGCTGATTTTGACCTTTCTATTTGTTATTAAGTGCTTGGAAAAAAGGATAGTTTCATAGTTCAGTTTTCATACTTGGCAACATTTTCTTTTCCCTCTGTGTGTGTTTGCATTACATTAAAACTCTTTATCTTTCTCAGTTTTCTGTAAGGAAAAAAAAACTTTAATTTAAAACATTACTATAGTAATTTTATGTGACTTTCGTCAAATATTCTATGAAATATTGTGAATTTAATGGACTAAATGTTTAGGTTTGTGAACATATCTAAACTTTTTCAGACAATTTTGCAAATGAAAAGAGAGAGAGCCCTGAAAAAATAGCTTTTACATGTACTCAGACAGGTATATTTTATACACATTTTACTTTACGATTTCGATTTTAATCTATTTAATTCCTTATAACTAAATAAATACGCTTCACTAAAATAAAAGTAACATACTGATAATAATAGGTCTCTAGAAACATGACTACTAATCCTAGAATTTAACACATTTTAACCTTAAATGTAAATACTATAAAATTACAAAAATTAAAAACATAAAATGTTTCAGATTCTAAATTTCGTCCGATGGGATATTTTTTTAGTATTTTGTGTGTTACCTTTATTTATTAAGTATCACGGTCTTCGCACTTAAACCATAAAATTCAGCTCAACAGCAATATCGGAAAATAATTTCAAAATGAGCATATCTTTAGAATTTCCTATACACAGTCCCGCGAGTTGGAGATATTTTTTTCCCTCTCCCGTAGATGTTGCCATTGCTCTCTTTTTAAATCCTTGAGTTTGTTAATCAAAAATTCGTTAAAGTTTTTCAAAATACGAATTAGATAATAAATCAAATTCCAAATTCAAATTAGGGCTTCCAGATGCGCATATTTGAGTGGAAACGTACTTTATTCAGAATTTGATGGCTTTAGATACCGTTGTTTTATCACAATGCGAGAAACATATATACATTTATGCAGATTCTGCATTATTTAGTTTCTTTAAACATAATGCAGGGCGATAATGTTTGGTGGCAAAAATTTGAAAAGTGAATCGGACGTTTATAGTGAGCCAACGCAATATGCCAAAACGAAAACAATAGTCCTTCAGGAACAAAGCCCCTTTGGACTAATTATATTTATATATTTATCACTTGTTTGTATCATTTTAAGTAACATTCTACTAAATAAAACTAATAATAGATTTATTCTTACTATTTTCTAAAATTTGGATGCCGAACGTAGTCGAATATCCTAAATGCCTATATTCAGTTACGAATTAGTAAGCCATTAATAGGTTCTTTTCTTCTAAAAGATTTCGCTGAAAGTGACTAGACGACAAAAGTTAAAAGTACCAAATTTTAAAAAATTAGAGAAAAAAAAATCTTTCAATGTATCTGAAGAGAAAAATTATTGGCCTTCTTCCGAAAAATGATGCTTTGTTACCATTCATTATTTCTGAAGAACAGACGCTTATTTTCACTTAGCTGAATCACGCCATGAAAATACAATTTTTCGGGGGAGGGGGGGAGAATAATGTAGGTGTGCAATATTTTGTTTATTTATTTGATTTAAGTTTAAAAAAAAGCTATAGCATACCTGTATTTTAGGAATAAATGCCTGAACATCAATTATTTGGAAGAGTTTGTTATTTGAGTTAACTTTAATTAACTAAGTTCGGATAAAAAGAATTCAACTGAAATGTGAAGTGTTTCATTGCCGAGTAGAATATTATTATTAACAGAAGCTTCGTGCCTGGCCAAGCTGTTGAGTACTCAAGGTAAAGTTATAAACGTTATCTGAGTATCAAACTTTGTTTCTGATAAAACGTTAGAAATACCAATTATTTAAACGTATTATCTGAGTTTACTTTGATCCACTTAGTTCGGATAAAAAGCATTCGGCTGAAATACGAATCTCCCTCCTTTCCGTATGCCTTCCTGGGATAATTGTAAACCTACTCAACCCATATTCGAGAGGTCCAGGGTTCGAGTCCCCGGGAAGGCAGTGCACAATTTTCTAGTCTCCTGCTTCAAGAAAACATAATAACTCTAAAATGGCGCCCGAACTAAAAAGTGGTGGATGATAATTCGTCACACAAGATTTGGCGATTGGGTCCCATAACCTCCAGTCGTCCTTTAAAAGGGAAAGTATGTAAGGTATTTTCTTCTCCTTTTCTCATACCTTCATGGTGTAATTGGAAGCATACGGCGACGCGTATTCGAGAGTTCCAAGGTTCGAGTCCGGGCGAGGGCACTGCACATTTCTCACGTCTCATGCTTAAAAAAATCTGAATGACTCTACAACGTATTAAATATATAAATGTTAACGTTATTTAAGTAGCGATTTTTTTTCTATTGAACGGAAACAAAAAAAGCGTTCGAAATATAAATTTTTTAACTTGTTATCCGAGTATACTTTGATCCACTTAGTGTGGACAAAAAAAAAAATTCTACTGAAATACGAAGTGTCTTATTGCTGAGTAGAATAATATTATTTACAGAAGCTTCGTACCTGGAAAAATTATCAGATCCTCAGGTAAAGTTATGAATGTTAGCGTTACCCGAGTACCGAATTTTTACTGCTAATGGAAGCAACAAAATGTTCGAAATATCAATCATTTAAAATGTTATTAATTAATTGGATGTTTCCGTTTTCAGCTTACACTACAATACCTAAGACGCCAAATCCATCTCTATTATACTAAAAATCTACATAGATAAATCTTATGGTGTATTCTAGGCCACGTAACTTGCATTCAAAAATTGAATTGATGTTCATTTCTCATGTAACAAGGGCATTAGTGCAATTGCAACTAAGTCCAGGTTGCTATTGGAATCAATCATCACGCTGCCGTAAGTTATATCGGTGAGAATTAATCAGCACAACAGCAATTTCGAGCTTAGGCTGCATTGAATTAGTGCTTGAGCCAAACATATACGTAATTGTAAACTGCGTTAGTTCAGCAAGCAACCATAACTTGCATCGATTTTCCGGTTGCTTAAAGTTTTCTAGTTAGGGGCATATTCATTTTAAAATGGCCGATGGAGTAAAGAATTACTGGAAATGAGAAATGACGAAGCACGCTCTAACTAAGGCTTGGTATAAATATACCCTCTTAGGTTAAATCAAATTTTAAATTTCAGTGATGTGTTCTCATAGTATGATTTGTAAGCATATTAAATAGGATCAAGTGCTAATAAAAATTCTGGTTCTTAAGACTGGAATGTCGAATTCTTAAGACAGGAAGTCTCTGTATAACTCTTTGCTTCTCGTTAAACATTTATAAGGTATTTCTCCCACCTTCTTCGCATGTCTTTGTGGTGTAGTGGTCAGCACGCTCGACGCGTAACCGAGAGGTCCCTGGTTCTATTCCCGGCGAAGGCGTTGCTCTTTTTTCATAGTCTCCTCCTTCTAAAATACCTAATGTCTCAACAAACTATCTTTATTAATGACGTCAAGATAAAGTTTAAAATATTTATGACGTCAAGATTTTAAATTTAATATTATTTCAATTTAAATCATTATTGGCTATGTGACCTTCGTCTAAAGGAAAATGATCTGACATTTTAATTGAATAAAGATGCGCAGTTTTTAAAGTGAAGTTCTTCTGTGTCCTCCGTCCGGCTGTCTTCCACTTCACAACAACCAAACCCGGACTCTGATTGTTAAGCTTCATCATTTTGAATGCCTATCTGCTGCAAATATCACATTATATATTATATATATACAATGAGTCACATAAATATGTGCAGATTTAAAGAAGTCGTATATATTCAGCAGTATTCAGTCGTATATATTCTGCAGTCGTATATATTTCCCCCATCATCTTGGCATGCCTTCGGGGTGTAGTAGTCAGCAAACTCGACGAGTAACCGAGAGGTCCGTAGTTCGATTCTCGGAGAAGGCGTTGCTCATTTTTCATCTTTTCTCCTTCAAAATAACCTACTGTCTCTACACTGGCGCCCAAAATAAAAGGTGGTGGATGATGATTCTCTACCACCACGATTTGGCGATTGGGGCCCCTAATCACCAGTCGCCCTTTATAAGGGGAAGAATATAAGGTAATTCTCCGACCTTCTTCGCATGCTTTCGTGGTGTAGTGGTCAGCACGCCCGATGGTAACCGAGAGCTCCGTGATTCGATTCCCAGCGAAGGCGCTGTTCATTTTTAACTGTCTCCTGCTTCTAAAATACCTAATGTCTCTACAGACTATGTTACAAAACCAAGTTTAATATTTATTTTTTGTTGTTGTTGTCTGACAGTAACATCCGAATAAACCCACGAAATTTGTTCTGGCAAGGAGTGCAACATAGGAACGTTGGCAACAGCCTTGTGTACCATACAGATGACAGTACGATTTGCTCAATTCCGCCCCCAATTTTGATGGCCAGTGGGAACGGGTCTGAGACTCTCCCACCCCTTTTCCCTTACCAGCAGCCTCTCGAGGGGACTTTTGGCTAGCCGCACATTCAGAGTGCTCTCATGTTGAACATATACCATACATTTATAAATTTTTACAGCCTTTTCCGGGATTCGAATCCGGGCCTTTCGGTACGGCAGTTAGCATCGCTAACCGCTCTCCAACTTGGGCGGGAAGATTAATTTTCATGAAGTTAATTTTACGACTTTACATTTTGTAGCAATTAAAGTGTAGAAAGCCTTTTTAACAAATATGAGACTAAGTTGCGTACATCGAGTGCAAGAAGTTTTTTTTTTTTCCTTAAGCGTTTTAAACCAGCTAGTTCGTTTCTGGCAAAACATACTAGTTTTTGTAGTTTTTACTATTATTACTTTATCGCAAATTATTCTCAACATTGTAAGATTCTTTTAAGATTCTCAACCTGAAGAGGGCAAAATTCTCAATTATTCTATCCTTGGCATAACTGATAATTCCAGAGAAAGATGTAAGCTACTTACAGGCCATGATTATACGTGCACTATTTCAATCCACCGTTTTCTTCCAGTCGGCTGTTGAATTTATTTCACACTTTTTTAGCGTGGAGTACTGCTTCATCTTGTTGAAACCAGAGTCACAATTAAGAATATCCATCTGTTCCATTTGGGGGTCACTAAAAGATCGGTAGCAAGTTCAAGTACATACTGATGGTTATATGATTACATTGATGACTCCTCGGATATTTCCCGGAATTGTATTAGGGACCAATTTGCGTTCTGGCATGAAATACCGACAACCTGGGAACTGGTTTCGGCGAGGAGGAAGGTGTGGAACTGGAGCAAATGAAGGAAGATTCCGGGGAGTAATGGCGCTGAATGGAAATATTGAATGGTGTCGATGGGAACTAAATAGAGAAATTTATAATTATTCTGATGGAAAAGAACTGAGAATTTGTTGTAAGAAGTAAACAGGTTAAATGATAAGAGTCTGTTGTGAGGAAAAAAAATAATTTTGGCATGTCTTTGAAAATGAACCAATTTAGGACAGCCGAGCCTCTTTCATTATAAAATTAAACTCTCAAAGTTTACAATAAACCGTAGCCGTAGTGTATGTTAGAAGAATCATTCTTCTAATTGATGTGCAGTTGGAATAGTTCCTGTTTAAGAATTCGGAACTTTGAAAAAGAAATTTTCAAAGGTGCATGTTTAAATAACCGTGAAATTTGATCTCATTCAGAAGTCCGTGACACTCCGCATCCAAGAAACGAAGCTAACAGCTGTTAGCCGATAGGACATTAATCAGCACATCCTTTTAGCCGACTCGTACATTCAATCAACATAATATTTAATCGACCATTATATTTGACCTACAATATGTTTAGCCTCCAATACGCTTAGTTGACGAAGTTTAGATTTAGATGAAAACATGCGACAATGTTTTAGTAAAATTTGTCAGCATTTATCCGGCAACTTTTCACTGTATTTATCAGTTACAAAATTGAACGCATTGTCCAAAAGTTCAACTTTCAAGTTGTAGAGACATTAGGTTATTTAGAAGCCGAACAGATGAAAAATGAACAACGCCTCGCCAGGAATCGAACCACGGACCTCTCGGTTACGCGTCGAGCATGCAGACCATTACACTCCAAAAAACATGCGAAGAAGGTGGGGCAAATATCTTATATATTCCCACTTTTAAAGGGCGACCAGGGATTAGAGGCCCCAATCGCCAAATCGTGGTGGTGGAGAATCATCATCCACCACCTTTTAGTTCGGGCTCCAGTTGTAGACATTAGGTTATGTAGAAGACGGAGAGATGAGAAATGAGCAATGCCTTCGCCGGGAATCCAACCACGGACCTCTCGGTTACGCGTTGAGCATGCAGACCACTACACCTCGAAGGCATACGAAGAAGGCGGGAGAAAAACCCTATAAAGTCATTTTCTCAACAATCAATATAATTCGTTGTTCGTTTCTGAAGATCGTATGTGTGATTTTAATTCATATGTGTTTTTAGCAGGTCTTGTGACTGTGATTTCACATATATAATTCGACTGTCTCAAACGCAACCCTGCCTGGCATTCTGCCAAATCACATAGACTCGTTCAAAAGGGGCGTTACCACTTGCTGCGACGTGAAAGGTCACGTGAAAGTCTTCTCATCTCCGGAAAGAGATACGCTGGAGGGAAAAAAGTCCACATCTTTCCACCCTATTTTGAGAATAATTCGGTCCGAATGGGTCATGGGTGTTAACGCTCAGGGTCGCGGATGAGGCGGTCGAATTATACCGGCTAAACTAAAGCAAAAAGGAAGTTTCTCGTCAAGGAACGCAATTCGTATGTTCGAAAAGCAAAAATATGTGAATGTTTGATAACTAATCACAACTAGACATTTAATTGTAATTTTGACTTTGGATCTGCAAAATTATTCATAAAGCTTCTTCAGTTAGTAAGCTTGATTTCTTTGAACCATTCACATCAACAAAATTTTTCTTATAAAAGTAACCACATTAATTTTCCCAAATATTTCTTTTCAATACTTTAAAAATTCTTATATCTTAGTCTTTTCACGTTTTACATCTGTTTTTGTAGATAGATCATGCTAGATTCGTTTTGACTTTACTCTCTCCATTACTACCAATATAAAAAAAATCATTTCGCTTCTTCCAATCCTGAAACTTTCTTTCGCCTTCCGGAAGTAGTGAGACCTAAGCGTGATTGTTCTCGAAATTAATTTCAAAATCTACGCCAATCTAAGATTGCTTCGCTGACTGATTTTAAAATTTATACTCTGCGTAAGATTAAATAAGAACAAAAACCTTTCCCCTGCATATGCGTCTTCTCATATAACTATGGAAACATTTTATTAAAATTCTACTTCATGTTTTTGTCTAAATATACTCGTCCTCAGCTAAACGTCTGCCGGCTAAATGTGTTACCGGCCAAACATGCTCTAAGCTAAATGTCTCGTAGGCTAAAAGTCCGATCGACTAAATGTTCTGTCGGCAAAGTCTCTGCGACCGCTTATTTATAATGAGGCCGAGATTTCTGATTTACAATGAGGGTTTGGGTGGTTGCGTGCTCATGCCCACATATCGTGCATATATATTTATAGTATTTTTGAAAAAGTGGATAAAACATAAATACTTTCAATTCATTTCACAACTTTACTGAACATTACGTAACATTCAGTAAATGACTATTTCGCTAATCTGGCGAGACATCGCTAAGCTGGCATTGGTTGGGGCCACTAATTTTTATCGCCAAATGTGGCGATAAATTGCCAAAAGTCGCCTTGGGGACCATTTGGCTATGTTTTAGTCCGTCCTTGTACATCGTAATAGGTATTGTAACTGATTTCATATGTAACTTTAACTGTATAAATCCGTCATACGCCTTCCAGTAATTTCGAGAAGCAGAAATTAATAGAAATATCTTGACAGCCGGGTGAAAACTATATACACCTTCCATTCTGATGTGCTTAATGTTCCTGTTAGTTTGAAGTGTAACTGCCGATTATTCTGTGGGATGCTGTAAAGAGCTATACCAATGTTTTTCTGAAAATTCCAGAATTTTGAAGGTTTTATTTTGATAAAATAATTTTTTTTATCTATTATCGGACCTGAGTGCATACAATATATTATGAATTCTGAAGGCCAGCAGACAAAGGAACCTATTCTTCAGGAGCAAAAAAATTTTGAAAAACGGAATGAGCGGCAACTGTATTTATATCATGTCTGAGTATAACGACTATCTGCAGATAAAAATGACATTTCTAAAAGTAAATAAATATAGGATATTCAAGAATTATTGCAGAAAGAAAATCCAGATACATTACTGCCATAATAACAAGCGAATCTAAAGAAGATTATTCTATTGCAAGCCACAAATTCAAGAAGATAGGAAATTTTGCTTTTCCTTCATACTCCTTAATTTTGAAATAAACTCTCTGAATCCACTTTATTCAACTGCGTATATCAGGATTTTTAATAACGTAGAACGAAAGCTATGTTTTTGTAAATTGTAGCCAATCTAGTGTTACATGATTGCGCATCAGCTACACGGGGAGATTTGTTCTTGCTTACGTTATTGAGAAGATAGAGTAATGAGCTATACGTTTTTGGGAAGTAAATTATACAGCTTAAATGAAGAGAGATTTTTATCTCCCAATGATCCTCGGAGATTTGCGGAATATGCTTAAAACGCCATGCCGCAGTAAATTTTGAACTAATAAACTAAAAATGTTGTTAATGTGTCATTCTCTATATTTCTTCCCTAAACTTGACAGCATCATTTGCGTTTGAATTGGCATTCGCTTCGGGTATCTAATATAATATTTTAATTAAAATCTATTCATTAATTTTTACAGATCTTTTCAGTTGACTGTAATATCTGCAAACTATGTATAAAACCTCATGAAGGATAATCTAATCTGATTATTGCGTAAGTAAAACTGCCAGAAATGTAATTTAAATTTGAAGTCTAAAATAATAGACTAGAAA
>KK119473.1:94869-105764 GCA_000611955.2 Stegodyphus mimosarum
TTTTGCGATTTAGTTTTTCCTTAAATGTGTTTAAAGCAAGGAGGACTGAAAATTCTATTAATTTGTTTAATTGTTTTAAATTCTGAAAAATAGCTTTTTAATAATGTTTTTAATTTGAATTTCCGCTGCTTGGAGATGTAATATGGAGAGTTTTCATTTTATTATTTATATTAGAATTCCGATATATTAAAAACTTTTATTATTAGTATCTGAATAAATGTTTTTATCAGTAGCTCTACCGTTAAAAATGACAGAAAAAATAAAAAAAGGGTTAACACAATTTAGATATTTATTATCTTAAGTAAAACAACAAAATGAGTATCTTTAAAATGTTTTTAAATTCTTCCTTAAAAATTGCTTCATAATCTCTCGTTACTTTCTTCCTAATAAACTCGTTTACGAATTTATAATTGATAATTACAGAGAGCTCTTTTACATAATAATTAATTGAGAAATATCAATACTGAGATTATTGGTCAGGTTCAAATTATTCGTCAACAACGTTTTTTCCATTAAAATAGAATAGGAAATATAAATAAAACATAACATAGGAATTATACTTCAGAAAAAAATATTGATTTGCCCTTAAGACGCTGAATCAAAACAAAGCACAACAAAATCCCTAGCATTAAATTAAAACGTAAAAAAAGTATTATCACTGTAAAGATTAAGCAAAGTAAACAGAACGGTATGACCTCTGCAGCAAGATCGAAATTTTTTATTTAACTAAACTGATCAGGAGTAAAATTTATTAATCTGAAATATAAAAGAAATATCTTCACTCAAGTACCTCGAACAAAAATATCCAGATTTAAGAAACGATATTTACATGATATTTTAGTGCCGACTGCGTGTGTGAAAAGTTTACCAGATGGATGCTACATATGTGATATATTTGGCAGTTAAAAGGAAGATTACGAAGGCCGTTTCATTGAATTATCGTGGAAAGTGCAGGTGTTATGTCAATGAAATGGCAACAGCATAGTGTTTTACAAGGAAATGAGCTTTCGGGTACTGAAAATAACAACACATGTTTTTAATAATAATATTATTAACTAAGTAAATTAGTAAGAAATAAACGTGCATATTCTGCAATAATATTAGTTTTATCCTATAAAAATTTAGTCAAGTGACAATATTGTTACTAATTATATACATAAATAGATACTTTTAGTAAAACTACATAAAATTAATGCATTTTTCTGTATAATGTAGCATGAAAAGCTGAGAAAAAAAGACGTTCTGCCAGAAAAATACGAATCCAGGGGCAAGTCCGTTTAACATTGAGTAAATTACTATTTCGCTAATTTGGCGAGACGTCGCATATCTGTCAGTGGTTGTGGCCTCTAATTTTTGTCGCCTAATTTGGCAAGAAATCGCCCAAAGTCGCCAAACTTGTAGACCATTTGGTCGTTTTGGTCGTCCGGTCTTTGTATCATCGTAACAGGCACTGTAATTTATTTCATGTGTAACTATATCCATCCCTCATATGGCTTCCTGTAGTTTGAAGAAGCTGAAACTACTATAAATATCTCGACAGCCGAGGGAAAACTATATGCGCTTATCATTCTGATGTGCTTAACGTTCCTATTAGTTTGAAGTGTAACTATTGATTAAGCCGCCCAACCGGTATAGTGGTTAGCGTCGCTGACTGCCGTGCCGAAGGGTCCGGGTTCGAATTCCGGAGAAGGCATGGATGTTTGTATATGTGTCAGGACTGAGTGTTCGGTGCATATTCTTGGCGAACATCTTCGATAAAACTTTAAGTCCTGACCTTGAACAGGGAGCTGAATGCAGCTATGTTCTGTGGTAGAAAACTGTGCTTAATTGGTAATTAACTGCACCTGAGAAGGATTTAAAATCATCTTTTATTAAACCACAATTATGTACAGCCACTTCCCAACTCGGGAGGGATACAGAAAATAATGACCGCCACTTGGGTCTAAACTGAACAATCAAATAATTTAAACTAAAATTAAATAAAAATTAATTTGTCGTTGCTCAGAGAGCTATAAACGCAAGGTTGGCCTCTATGCTAAAGGGTGCGTAGCAAGATTTAACTAATACTAACGCACTTAGATTTACTTCAATAAGTAATAGCGTAACAGCGCTAAGGCTTAGAATTTAAATAGCTGGTCAGGCGAACGTCGAACAAAGTAGCAGTGGTCTGAGACTAAAAGCTCTCTCACACTAAGAAGTTCCTACCTACCGTTTAAATATCAACTTGGCTCCACTTCAAATTAGCATAAAGCTGAAACGCACGCTTATTGTAACGGGAAGTTGAAAGAAGAACAGATAGAAAAAGGCAAATTAAAATAAAACTTTGTTAATTTAAACTAAAACCTTACAAATGTATAATATCGGTGCGGCATGGGGGCACTCTAAATATGCGGCTAGCCGAAAGCCCTCTCGTGTGGTTTGGTGGAAAGGAGAGGCATGGGAGACCCTCGGACCCGTCCCCCCGGGGTGCTCTCCATCAAATTTGGGGGCGGAACTAAGCCAAATCGCGCTATCACCTGTTAGGTGCTCAAGGCTGTTGCTAACGACAGGCGCAATATAGGGCTTTTTGCCACGAGGAATTTCCTGAGCTTGGGCTGGCTACGTCAGATAAATAAGCATAAGCAACAACAACAGCAACTACTGATTATGTTGTGTGATACTGTTAAGAGCCGTATCAGTATTTTTGTAGGAAATTCCAGAACTGTGAATGTTTTCTGTTGCTAAAATAAATTTTAATAATCTATGATCGGACTTGAGTTCATTCAATGTGTAGAGACATTTGGTTATTACGAAGCAGGAGAGGTGAAAAATAAGCAATGCCTTCGCCGGGAATCGAACCACGGACCTCTCGGTTACGCGTCGAGCATGCAGACCCCTACACCACGAAGGCATGCGAAGAAGGAGGGAGAAATACATTATAAATGTATTAAGATCCCGTACGTTAACAAAAATATTTTATATATTCGCTTTCAGCATCTAAAGTTAAGCAGTAAATTAGCCTCACGCTTATGAACAATATCTCCGTTCTTTTGTATTACACGAGCGCTGACCTAAGTGGGAATTTTGCATAACTGTCAAATAGATACTGGCGTACGTCTCTTCATTGAATGGATTTCGTAAGTTAAATTTTTAGTATTTGGAAACATTTTCTAATAAATTTTATGTCAGACAACATAAACTTTAAAAATAAAACTGTGAAAGGAAATTTATTTTAAAGATAGATTTTTTTAGCACATACTCAGAACCTGTATTCAACGCGTTCTTCTCCTTGTAAACCATCCGTAAATCAATCAATGTTAGCTTCACACCGGATGTCTAACGCCTAAAGAAACCTCTGAAAGTTTACTTCAAGTAACTCGTTTAAATGTACATATACAGAAAATTTATGCAGTAGAAATGGGAATTTATAAGTGTACGTGTCTTAGTTAACAAAGCTTTTAATTCATGGGCAAAATACCTCTTCTGCACATTGTTACATTTTAGGGAAACTCTGCCTTATTTCGGTGAAACCAAATAAAGGTGCTTTAATTCTATCAAACTGTACTATTCATCTTAAATGGTTTTAGAGAGATCATGAATATATTTACAATACATTTGCTAATTCGTTATCTACGTAATGCTTTTGTATTCTTTAATTCTCCTTTATCTAATTAATTAAAGAACGAAAGCTCATTTGAATGATAAAGCTGCTGCTAATTAGTCAGCGCTGCAAATTAATAGAACGCATTAAAAGAAAAAAAAATGCATAAACAAACTAAAACATATAACACAATCGTAACCTTTGTAAAATGAAAATTTTTGGTGATTCGCTTGCTCAATCCGTGACCTAATGGCTGTACTTATGAACTTCTGATTTCTCAATCTGTATGTTTTAAAATGAATGTTGTGAGTTTCCTTTCTGTTGATTAACAGTTTGGATCTGTACTGTCACTTCTTTCTTTCTGTTTTCTCGCCAGAATGCAAATTTTAATTCGCGTATATTTAAAGTTGAGTTTTGAGGCTGTTAGATTGAACGTATTTTCCCCCTCTGGCCATGTTACTAGGTTGCTATCTTAGATAAGGGTTCTTGTCTTCTGCCTTGCATTAAAATTCCCGATAGATGAATTCCACCCTGGTTAATTTCAGAGCCAACTTCGCTTTGAACTGAATATGTAGCCTTCGGTTGTTGGTTTATTTGAATTTAAATTATTGTTACTTTAAGCTATCTCGCTACAAGTGTTTGCCTGAATTGTGAGCACAAGCATGTGCCTTCAGTTCTTATATAGTTTTAATGAAGGGTCTTTCACACCCTTCCTTTCAGTTATTATTTTAGGCTTAGGGATAAGACGCTATCAGGAGACCTACTAACATCTACCAGGAGTTTAGAAAAGTTTGCATGGTAGCAAAACGGGTTAGACTCTACAATATTTTAATGCATAAATAAAGAGTGGTATTCGGCCTCTTTAGCCATAGCATAAATTCTCTGTCTCTTTAGCCATAGCCTGCCATAGCATAAATTCTCTGTCTTTCATAAATGTTAAGGGTTTAGTTTTCGGTACTCACTGATAGAAATCACACGTACTAGATATCATTATCTGAGAGAAAGGATTTCAGTTCATAGTGAATTGCGTAGAGGTTGATCAGTAATTAACTGTATAAAAATTGATAAAAATGTTTAAACGTTTCCACGTTTCAACCGGATTTCAGTAAACGAAGACTTCTTTCATACGAGTCTTCTTTACTTAGAAGCTGTTTCAAGGAACAGCTTTAGCCCCAAAGACGTTTATCATATTCTCCATTCTGATTAATAACACGCACGCATTTAGTTTGAATTTAAAATCTTAAACAGCAAATTTTTAACTCCTCGTCATTTGCAAACCCTCGAATACGCGCTGAGTGTGCTGACCATTACACCACAAAGGCATGCCGAAAGGAGCAAGAGAATACCTTATAGCTTTGAGGAAAATATTTGTCGGAAACATGTGCACAATTTTTGACGTTTTACCTGTTTTAATTTTTTACTTCCATTTCCTGTTCTAGTTTTCGTATTAAAACCCGCTATAATACTCGAGTCAGTTCACAACTATTTGTGGCGTTACACTTATTTAATTCAATGTTCAATCTTTGAACCCCACAAACAATAACAAGCGAATAATCGCTTAAGTGTGTGAACAAACACGTAAGACTTAAGAAAGGTTAGCTACCCTTTATTTCTCAGATCAACTCCTAACTCGGAGTATACAGCAAAGCCTCCACTTAGGCTTGAACTTAAATGAATAGGAAATTAGACTTAACTAAGCTTAACTAAAAAATAATTGGAGATATAGCCGAAGCTATCAGGATTCTAGCACGCGCTAGCCAGAAAACCAGACTCTTTCTCTCGACATTCTGGTAGGAAAACATTCTGGTAGGAAATTGTAAGCTGAAACTAGAATTGATAGGAAAGAAACGTAACTTAAAATAACTGTTAATAAAATTAGGATAAAACTTACAAATGTAATTCAAATTCCGGTTCTATGTAGCAAAATGTTCCAGCTCTAGAAATGTGTTCATTTTTTTCCATGTAACCATGTGTAATTTAATTATACGGGAATACTTCTGTGACTTCTATGAACATATTCATTCTAGGTAACACATCCTCGCTCGCTTGCTTTGCTGTAACCAATTATACAGTCTAAATAGTATTAAAAATACTCTTTTTCCCTTTATTAATTTGCCAAAGCTAATTTTACTAATTTATTTTGCCTTTGTATTTTGACAATCCAGGCATACTCGAAGATCTCTTTTAAAAATCTCATTATTTAATACAATGTTGTTTGTTTACAAAATGACTTATTGTAACCTATTTCTCTCAGTTTCATTTACCAGAATAAAGTAAACTATTTTACTCGAGTTCAAAGGTACAAATTCCTAAGAAATAAAATCATCCTTTACTGTTTAGACAACTGTATTTCAATACATTACATGACAGTAATTTTTAGAAAGTTCTATGAGATTATTCATTTTATTTTGCCTACGTATTTTGGAATATAAGCCTAACCGAAATATAAGAGTGGCTGGTTGAAATTCAATGATTTGTGTCTATGGGCACACTCATTCTTTAGCAAAACTCCTGGCCAGCAGCACACCTAAATGCCCTTACATGGGATTCCAAGACTTCGAGGATACATATATATTACCTACATATATATGTGGTGTAGCACCTTTCTTAAACAGACATCTAAGAAACTTCTTGAAAGGACAGCACATTTAATTACATTTAAAGTATTTACAATTTTTTTACAAATAAGTTTATTTAAATTTAGTTCGCTTCTATGATACTTTTTTTAAGTCTTTAAATCTAGCGTCGTTATTCATTCAATACGTCTCGAGGCCAACTGCCACATTAGATGGAATTCCGTTCCCTCATCCAAGTCAGCGCCATCTGTCATTCAACACAGGCACCACATACTTTCGGCCATCCTGGATTCGTCTGGTCCTCCAGGCGACACTGCAAATATAAAAAAAATACAAAAGCAAAACAGAATAGACAATAGCACGTCTAAAATAGACAATAGCACGTTAGACTATTTAGAGTCCTTGATCGTCTTTCAGCTTCAAGAATGACAAAATGAGTAGAGTCGTCTTCAAACTTAATTTGCCATAGAAACAGTAGTTAACGTCTTTAACCGCAGTTTCTTCGTCTTTATGCACCTTTTCATGCGTCTTTAGGCGTCTTTCAATTCGTCTTTAAGCCTCTTTCCTTTCGTCATTAAGAGTCTCTATTTTCGTCTTAAACGTCATGATATATTTTTTAAGTTTTCGTCTTCTTACAGAAAATATGTGCAATATATTTCTTTTTCTTCTTTAATTTACTTCAGTCTTCTTTTCTCGTATTCTTCTTAACAGTTACTCCATGGTTTTAGAAATTCAGAGCAAGTTGTCGTATAATTAGGACCTTCATGACTTCCTTCTTTAACTACATCGTATGTATTGCCACCTTTAACTTTAGTTATTTTGTATGGTCCAAGATACTTTGGTTTTAATTTCAAATGCGGTCCAAACTGAGTTCTTTTTATAGCGACCAAATCTTCGACTTTGTAATCTCTTGGTTCTCTTCTTCTTAAATTATATGTTTTCCTGTTCTCTTCTTGAATTTTAAATATCTGTTGCTTCGCATGCTTCCTAAGTTCATTTCTTTTAGCTTCAAAATTCGCTTGAAATTCAGCTTCGATCATTTCAATCAACTTATCAGTACCTTTAGCATTCATCTTTGTACCAAAGAGCAGTTCAAAGGGTGTGGTATCTATACTTCGCTGGTATGTCGAGTTAATAGCCTGCTGCAGCTCATTTGTATGTTTGTACCACTGAGTCGGATTTTCTAAAGACAATTTTGAAAGAATTGATATGATAGTCTGATTGATACGTTCAACTTGACCGTTAGCTCTAGGCAGGCCGGTAGTAATCAAATGATGTTTAATGTTCTCTTTAGAACAATAATCGGCGAATTCGCTGGAGGTGAAAGCTGTACCTCTATCCGAGATTATTTGAGAAGGACTGCCAAATACAGCCTTTTGTATCTCCAACTTCGCTATAACTTCAGCAGATGTTGTGGACTTCGTAGGATAAATCCATACAAATTTAGTAAATGCATCAATAACTACTAAGATGTACTTATAATTCTTATGTGTACCCTCCAAAGGACCAAGATGATCTAAATGATACGTTTTTAACGGCACATCTTCTTTATGTATTGGGTGTAAGAAACCTTCTTTCTTTCCTTTCTTATGATTCACAAGAATACAATGAACGCAGTTTGCTATGATATTTTCTACTTTCTGTCTGAGTTTAGGGATAAAATAATACTCTTGGATGCTTTTCTCAGCATATTTGACACCTGAATGTGCTTTCTCATGGAAACTTCGTATAATTTCTGTTTCCATAATTTCAGGCACAACCATTAATTCTTTACCATCAACAAATTTAAACAAAATTCCATTTCTGTCACAATAGTCTTCATAACTAGAACTTTTAAGTAATTCTTTTATCATTTTTATTTCATTATCCTTATCTTGGGCTAATTTCAACTTTGGTAAAATATCAACTGAAACACAAAAAATACTAATGGGAGATCTACTTAGGGCGTCGACATGAGCCATCCTGGTACCGGAACGATGCTCAATCACATAATTAAATTCTTGTAGGAATAAAGCCCAACGAGCAACACGAGTTGATAAGTCCCGTTTTGACATGGTCTTTTCAAATGCGGCACAGTCAGTCACAATTTTAAAAGGAATTCCCAGTAAGTACACGCGGAATTTCTTTAGTGCTTCTATGATTGCTAGAGTTTCGAGTTCATAACTAGAATACTTCTTCTCAGCGTCAGTGGTCTTCTTACTCATGAAGTAGGTAGGGTGGAAACTATTATCATATGGAGACCTCTGCAATAAAATTGCTCCATATCCCTCTAAGCTAGCGTCAGTATGCAATTCAGTCTCATAACTGGGATTATAGATTCCTAAGACAGGCTTTTCAGCTAATAATGTCTTTAATCGATTGAAAGAATTTCTTTCTTCTTCTTCAAATTTAAACTTACGATCTTTTTTCAAGAGATCACTCAAAGGTTTAGCAATAATGGAATATTTTGGAATAAACTTCCTGAAATATCCGGTGAGGCCAAGAAAACTATGAATTTGTTTCAAAGTAGTCGGTTCTGGAAAATTTAGGACTGCTTTCGTTTTTAAAGTAGATGGAAAAATTTTACCTTCTTTGATAACATGACCCAGGAATTCTATCCTCTTCTTCAAAAAATGAGATTTCTTAAAATTAATCTCGAGTCCGTACTCACTAGCAAGCTTTAAGACCCGTTCAAGTCGTTCGATTCCTTCTTCAAGGGAGGAAGACAAGATTATTACGTCATCCATGTAGGGCAAAACAATACCATCATTAATTAAAGGTCGAAAAATAGTGTTAATGTACCTCTGAAAAACAGCCGGAGAATTGCATAATCCAAAAGGAACCTTAAGAAATTGATATTGCCCTTCGTGTGTTACAAATGAAGTATATTTCCTACTATCCCTATTTACGTCAACATGGAAAAACCCATTTTTAAGATCAATTGTACTAAAGACATGTGATCCCTGTAACTGATCTAGAATGTCTTCAATTAATGGAAGTGGAAATCTGTCCTTTACAACTATTTTATTCAATCTCCTATAATCTATGCATACACGAGGTGTTCCATTTTTCTTCTTAACGATTACAACGGGGCTACAATATTCTGAAGAACTAGGTTCTACTATTCCTTGTGCTAACCATTCAGCTACTTGAGCTTCGACAATTCTTTTTTCTGAAAATGGCAACCTGCGAGGCTGATGAAATATGGGTTCATTATTTTTTACCAGAATATTCATCTCTATATTCGTTGTTTTAGTTTTACGCGGTACATAACTCGAAACCAATTGTTGCACCTTATCTCTGAAAATATTTGGAACATCAGGTTCAATATTTACTTCAGTTTCATCGTAAGATAAATCAATTGGAAGAACAGACAAAGTGTTTATTTCTTTTGTGCACAGTGATTTATTTTTAATCGTAACTCCATTTTCATTTATTAGGGTTTCGCCCTGCATTAACACATTGAGTCCTATAATAACGTCACAAGACATAGCATCATTGTTTACTACACAAATGTCAGCACTACACTTAAAATCATCAATCTGAATACTTTCTTTAAAACAGCCTAATGGTTCTACTCGGCATTTCCCAAATCCCATCAAAGTAGAATTCGAAGGACTTAATTCTTTAACATTTAATTTATCAAAAACAGATTTTCTAAGCAATGTTGCCTGACTTCCAGTATCTATTAAAGATTTTACCTTTAAATTACCGATCATTACCAATTTGTTCAATTTTGATTCAACATTAACATTCACACTAGCTACTTCTTGTTTAGAATTTGTTTTAGAGCATTCTGAAGCTTTATGACCGAAAGCTTTGCATTTAAAACATTTAATTCCCTTATCTTTATGAATACAATTTTTAGAGATATGATTTTTTAAACCACAATTAAAACAAAATTTATTGTTACGACTTTCGAAACTATTATATTTAATATCAGATTTACCATCATTCTTTACTTTACTTTTACTCACATTTTCGTTTTTTAAATTAGCTCTATCATTAAAATCATGTTTCGTTTTCGTTCTATCGAAAGCACCTTCACTTTTTGCAAAATCGTCTTTCATTACTTCGTACACTTTCAGTTTTTCTTTAAATTCGAGTAAGTTTTTACATCCATATAGTAACATTTTGTTTTCGTCTCTGTCATTTATTCCTTTTATAACATAATGAATTAAGCAGCGTCATCTATTTTCCCAAAATTACATAATTCTTTCATCTTTAAGAAATATTCTTGAGCCGTTTCGCCATTTTTCATTTTCGTTTGATTTAACAATTCATGTAAATAAACAGAATTTATTTCAAAAGAGAATTCGTCAATCAAAGCTTTTCTCAATTTTGACCATGAATTAATTTCCGGTTCTGTTCGAATAAATAATGCAGCTTTCCCGCCAAGCGATCGTTTGGCAAAAATAAATTTGTGCAAATCAGACAAATTAAATAGTTTAGAAGTATTTTCAAAATGCTCGATCCAACGAAAAACATTTTCATGCGATTCTGCACTAAACTTCGTAATTGTGCTTTCGATATCAGAATAATTAATATTAACATTCTGAATTATAGAATTTCCATTAATAACATTTTTACAAGCATAATCACACTGTATAGAAGAATTTTTCTTATCGAAAATATTGCGCTGCATTGAAAAATCGTTTGGTATTCTTTCTACTTCTGTTTCCGATTCATCCGAGCTAGACGTAACGGCGCCATTTATATTTTCAGCTAATGTTTCAATATTGCATAATAAAGATAGAATT